>PVJA010006089.1:0-75237 GCA_004027025.1 Myocastor coypus
TAGGGCCAGCCTGATAGCTCAGTGGACTAAGGCACCTGTTTGGCAGAGCCCAGTGGCTGGGGGTGGATCCCTGGCATGCCGTGCAGCCCCCAGCAGCCCACTGAGATGGCGACTGAGATTGGGCATGGTGGAGTGCACCTGTAATCCCAGCACTTTGGGAGGCTGAAAGCAGGAGAATGATTATAAGTCTGATCCACATAGTATATACAGATACCCTGTATCCCCTGTCCTAAATGAAAAAAAAAAAATGTAATATCAAGACTCCCAATAGAGACAGTGCCACTGGGGTAAGTGAGAGCCCAACGGGTGCTTGGTGACTCTGTGCCTCGCTGAGGAAAGCAAGTAAACATGGGCAAAGGAGATCCTAAGAAGCCAAGAGGCAAGGTGTCATCGTACGCATTCTTCGGGCAAACTTACGAAGAGGAACACAAGAAGAAGCGCCCAGATGCTTCTGTTAACTTCTCAGAGTTTGCTAAGAAGTGCCCAGAGAGGTGAAGGACCATGTGTGCTAAAGAAAAAGGAAAATTCAAAGATGTAGCAAAAGTGGACAAGGCTCGTTATGAAAGGGAAATGAAAACTTATATTCCTCCTATCACAGTGTGGCCTCCTTTGGCCTTCTTTTTCTTCTTCTGTTCTAAGTATCACCCAAAAATCAAAGGAGGAGAACATCCTGGCCTCTCCATTGGTGATGTTGCAAAGAAACTTGAAGAAATGTGGAATAATACTGCGGCAGGTGGTAAGCAGCCATATTCGAAGGCTGCTAAGCTGAAGGAAAAGTATGAAAAGGACATCGCTGCCTCCCGGGCTAAGGGAAAACACGATGCAGCAAAAAAGGGAGTCGTGAAGGCTGAAAAACGCAAGAAAAAGAAGGGAAGGAGGACGAGGAGGATGAAGAAGAGGATGCTGATGAATAAGTTGCTCCTAGTGCAGTTTTTTTTCCTCTCTATAAAGCACTTAACCCCCCCTGTATACAACTCTCTCCTTTTGAAGAAAAGAAAAATTGAAATGTAAGGCTGTGTAAGATTTGTTTTTAAACTGTACAGTGTCTTTTTTGTATAGTTAGCACACTACCAGATGTGTCTTTAGATAGCCCTGTCCTGGTGGTATTTTGAATAGCAACTAACCTTGCCTGGTACAGTAATGGGGTTATAAGTTGACATGGAACACAGCACATAGTAGTTATATATGAGGACAGTAGTTTTTTATCTTCAGTTGTCTCTGATGCAGCTTAGATGAAATAATTGTTCCGTCCACTGAATATCACTCTATAATTGCAAAAAAAAAAAAGTTGCAACTGTTTTGTTGACATTCTGAATGCTTCCAAGCAAATGCAGTTTTTTATTAGTATTGCTGTCCTTTTCATAAGTCTGAAACTTCTTGAAAGGAAGCTAGTCTTTTGCTTTTGCCCATTTTGACTCACATAGATTATTAGCGTTCATCTTTTCATATAGTTAGTGGAGGGCAAGCTTCTGTCTACACACCCTGCATATCGCGATGGGGGTAATAAAAGTCCGAGTAAGAATATTTTCAGCCATAAAATTCAAGAATCTCAGTTATGGATAAAAAGTTTCCCATAACCCTTTGTAAAGAGTAATTCTGTTCATAGATAGCAATGAGGTCATTAGAATCAAGCAATCTGGAAGTCTGTCCTTGAAGAGCGAATAGAAAGAAAAAAAAAAAAAACATGCTCTGATCTTTACGTGAGGAATCCTAACTCCCATCGCCATGGAATGGCAGCCATATTGTGCAGCTCCCACATTAGAGGCTTCAGAATGGATCCCCCCGAGCATTAGCTTAGATTACCAGACTCCAGCTTTGGGTTAGCATTTACAGTGAAGACGGTGAAAGTGCTGGCTTTCTATGCCTTTACCCACTTATTTAAACATGAACTTCTCAGGAAACTTGACTCACAAAAGTCTTAAAGTTAGGCCAAAAGTTAGAAAAGGATAGTCTCCCATTTAGACAGAAAAAAAAAAAAAAAAAAAAGAGTTTCACATGTAAGTATGAATTATCCAATTAATTTGAGTTTTTCTTTACAAAACTTAATGGATTCATGTTTGTCTGCTTAGGAATTTAAAGAAAAATTTGGCAATTTTGCGGGCTTTGAGATTATCACTCTTAAAGTACCAGTGTTTTGAAATAGGGTTCTTGTGATTTTACATGCTTTTGTGATGGAGGGCTGTTTTGTTACTGAATTTTAACTTGGATTCTTTCCATTTGCATTTGTTTATGTAATTTCAGGAAGAATACTGAACATCTGAGTCCTGGATGCTACTAATAAACTAATTGCAGAGATTTTAAATACAAAAAAAAAAAAAAAAAAAAAAAAAAGACTCACCATCATTTGATGACACAAAATCAAAGTGCTAATTAAACAGTGACACACAATTTGTTCCAAGATGTATCTCTACTTTGAGTTGTGAATAAAAATGAACTAAGTAGAATGAACGAACTCCAGTGATGACTTATCCTTTCCTACCGAGCCCCAGCCTTACCATAACTGACATCAAACCTAGATAACCATCTCCTTACTGTATATTGTGAAGGAAAAGACTTCAACCAGCCAGAAGGAGTCCTAGGTCCACCTGGTGCGCCTGATTTAGCTGCTCCAAATTACATAAATATCCACTCATCCACTGATGTTTTTTACTTGAATTCTTTAAGTTCTCTAGAGTCAACTTCTTTGCTGAAGCTTCTTTTAAACCCAATCTATTCCAGGGGAAACTAGGGAATCGTGGCTATGTCCAGTCTCCTGTTAGGATGATGACCCACTCCAGTGAGTGGATACTTCTGACAAAAATTATTTAACAGTGCACTTAACATCCTTCTGAATGTAGTTCACTGTCTGTCAATTGTAACATTATAGCTGTTTGTAAAAAAGAAATAATGTCTAGGAGTAGAAAAAGGCAACAGCAGATGTTATGACCCAGTGATCTTCCTTAGAGGGGGATGATGAAATGTAGAAAAGATTACACAAGTATGTATAATGCAACAGATTTGAGAGAGCACTTTAGAGCCAGCCACTGGATGCAAGCAACTGCCTGAACTGGATTTCTGGGGACTGTGTGTGTACTTGAGGCTCTGCAGATCAAGCCCAGTGCCTTGAGCTTGCTAGCAAGTGCTCTACCACTGAGCTGCCCTGCAGTTCTAGATTGCACACTAAAGAAAACCTTACGAAAGAATTTATGTTTCTGATATATTTTGAAGTAAGACAGCAATAGAAGCAAATTGTGAAGCAGAGGAAAAGAAGAATGAGCCCTCTAGATATTGACTATTATAGAGCTTTGTGGTGTTTTTTTTTTTTATTATTTATCCAAACATGTTCCGCTATAGTTGATTCTTATAGGAGGTGCCCAGTGACACATGTCCTGTATTTCTTTTTAGGTCTTATTGTTGTGTTGCTTTATAGATAACATGTACATGGTAGTGAATTATATAGTACATATTAAGTGTATCATAAACTTGCAGGAGAAAATTGAGCTAGTCCATTTGAGTATATTTTGCAAAAATACCTGGTGTTACACAGAGAGATTACTTAGTGGATACCTATCTGATAAAGACCCTTAGGAAAATGCTTTTGAACTGGGTCTTGGGTCTCTAAAAATGTCTTATACTATAATAACTTGATTCTTTAAATAGTTGAAGGCATGTGGTCTTTATATGTAAACCTGGCAACTAGCAATACTATAGTATGAATTTAGTCACCCATGCTATCTTTTATATGTGGATGTGTACGTGACCCATATCTGTGCATTCTCAGAGGACTAGTGAGCTCTAACTTGTTTTCCTGGTTACTTCGGACACACCTGAGCATAAATACTACCTAACTGCTGGAGTACCAAGAATGGGGTAACAGAGAATAACAAACAATTATTCTGTCTCTGTAATGACATGTGACATGCAGATGGCAGCAGCAGTATATACCCTCTGAGCCTCTAGAGCAGAATCCTGCCTTTTCTATCCAGGGCCTGATGGCCACCAGCAACTTGACATTCCTTGGCTTCAGCTTCCACATCTGTCTTGCTCCACTCTGTGCATGTATCTGTGTCTCCACACACTTTTCATAAGGCCACAAATCATCGGATTTAGAGTCCACCTTAATTATGACCTCATCTCAAAGAATCACATCTGCAAAGCTGCTTTCTAAGGAAGGTTACATTGCAAGCCTCCAGCCAGACATCAATATCAGGCACACACTGCTCAAGCCAGTAAAGCCTACTTCTGTCCCTCCAAAACTAACGCCAAACCATACTCATGACACATTCACCTCTGCGCAACACATTCACAATTCTTCTATAAAGCGATAACCATAAATCTATATAGCACCTCAGAGTAAGAATGGAAAGTTCCAAATCTAGCCACCTAACTCAGGAATGTAGGACTCTGGGTGTAATTCTTCCTGTAATGAAATTCCTCTCCATCTGTAAACCTGTGAAACTGGGAAAACAAGATGTCCACTGCCAAGACACAATGGTGGAGTAAGGAAAAGTATGGATCATCCCATTCCAAAAGAGTAAAAATGGAGGCCCGGCAGGATGGCTCAGTGGTCTAAAGCGCCTGCTTAGGAAAGCTTGGGCGGCTGCAGGGACTGCGGTTCAATCCCTGGCACCACATGCTGCACCAGCCCTGCCCTCAGGGCAGGCTGAGCCGGCCATAAAAATAAATAAGTAAAACAATAGAGTAAAAATGGATAGTATAAAGGAGTCGTAGCTCCCGGGCAAGTTCAGATCCCAGCACTGCAGCAGTTCCAGGACCGGAAGACAACTCTCTACAAGCTGTGTTCTGTCCTTTGAACCCAAGAGGGGAAACCCTACCCATTTGGTTAATTATTCACTAGGAAATCATGTTTTCAGTCACCAGTAAACACTACCAAACAAACACATCATCAACAATCTGAAAACAAAAATTCATTTGCATAAAATTAAATATCAAATTCACCTGACAGACTCTAGATCAATGTAATTAAACTTACGTCTCTATCACTATTTTTTACTTAAAAAATACAAAACAGCCAGGTGTGGTGGCGCACAGTTATAATCCCAGCACTTGGGAGGCTGAGGCAGAAGGATCGAGGTGAGTTCAAGACTAGTCTGGACTACAAAAGTGAGCTCAAGGCCAGCTTGAACTGTATATTGAGACCCTCTCTCAAAAAATATTTTAAAAAAATAATAAAATAAATGCAAAAGAAAATTATAGAATCTATTACAAAGTTGAATTTTCCATACCAAAAATATAATTTATAATTATATAATTTATATAATTATAATTCTTTCTTTTCTCTAATCAGGGAGAGCCAAAATCTACCTAATATAAGCATCTGGTGTTGCTTTCCCAGTACAACTCATAAATTTCAAGATTACAACAAAAAACTTGATGTTACCTCTAAGTACCCTAAGGCTAGAAATCTAATTCTGTCATATAGCACTAAAATAGAAGAAACTTAGGTTATTAAGGACAAATTTAATGAGCTACAGCATAAATATAAAATAGCACATAAAATTATCCACTAAAATGGAAAAAAATGTAGCTCTGCTTAGCAGAACTTTGATCATAAATTAACAAATATTGATAAGCTATAGAAATTCTTATAAAGTATACTTTAATAATAAATAACAGTTTACATAACAGACATTACAGCATACACATTATGCATAATTTAGAACTACAAATTGTTTGTGTTTAAAAAGAAACATGTTAATGCTTTCTATTACTCAAGCTTGATGAGGAACAGTTTTTCCATGTCCATGGAGGTTGATTAGCTGAGGTTTAGACCTTCTGTCCACTCTGCTACGCTGTGTGTAAAGCAGACACCAACTAGTCTGTGATCCTTTCTTCTATCTAGCTGCAGTCCTGGTTGGATGGCTGCCATGCTAGTGACTCTGCGTCTCAGTGTGACTGGGCGAGGGAATGCCCACATGGCTAGCCAAACATTCTTCTGTGTTTCTCCTGCAAGCTTTTTGGATAAGGTTAATATTGGTGGACTGTATAAAACAATCTAAAGTAGATGGGTTTTTTTCAGCTAAAGGCCTGAATAGAAAGAGAGGTTGGCTCTCTCTTGACCTCAAGAGAATTCTTCCTACCTGACTGCCTTCAAATAGGGGTATTGACTTAGTAATCTTCAACCAACAAAGTAAAAGAAATAGTGGGTATACACCATCTTCTCTGGTCAAGAATGTATGCCATGTGTTGTCTCCATGAAGTTCTGGAAGCCTCCAGCATTTGAGTGTTTGTGACACTAAACTCATTAACATGTTCTTATATGTGATAGTCTCTCTCTCTCTCTCTCTCTCTCTCTCTCTCTCTCTCTCTCTCTCTCTCTCTCTTTCTTTCTCTTTCTCTCTCTCTCACACTCTTTCTGTCCCTTTCTGTCTCTGTCTGTCTCTTTGTTTCTGCTTCCTCATTCTTCCTCCCTAGGATCTCAAATAAACACCCAGAACACAAATTCTTATCATAGACTTTGTTCAGTGACACCCAAACTATAACAACCATAACAAAAAGGGAGAAATTTAAATGACTTTCCATAAGTGTTGCAGTGATTGAAGTAAACGTGACAAATAAAAACAAAACCAAAAAAAAAAAAATTCTCTACCATAAAACACATCAAGAATACTAATTTAAAAATTCAAAGTCAGCCGAGCATGGTGGTGCACGCCTGTCATCTCAGCACTTGGGAGGCTGAGGCAGGAGGATCAGTGTGAGTTCAAGACTAGCCCAGGCTACAAAAGTGAGCTCAAGGCCAGCCTGAACTGCACAGCGAGACCCTGTCTCAAAAAGAAAAAAGAAAAAAAATTCAAAGTCAACATTCTCTGAACTCTGTCAATAAACTAAAGGCTTGCAACCATTACAGAATATTTATTTAAAAGACAAATTAACTTTGGGTAACATCAGTGAGCGTAATGGTTTTCACCTTGCCTAGTCTCATGTTCTTCCACAGATCTGTGGTTATCTTAAAAGCCCAAACCCTAAGTCTTCAGTAAATAAGAAAAATGTCTCAAGGCAAAATGTCATCACTGGTGCTTCTACCAAATGCAGGAGGAAAAACTAACCTTCCTCCTCCTGCACCCCAAAAGAAGAAATGAAAGAAATCCTTCCCAATTTACTTTTTGAGCCCAAAATTGCCCTGGTATTAAAAATGGAAAGACAGTACAAGGAATGACAATTACAAAGCAATATCCTCCACAAATAAGGTGTGAAACTCTTCAAAACACTATGAAGCCAAATTCAGCAATCCATAAAAAAGACTTTACTGGACCAAGGATGTACACAAGGAATGCAAAATGCATTTGATTCATGAAAATCAATCACCACAGTACATGATAACAGAATAAATTATAGCCTCAGAAAAAAGCAGTTGACAAAATCTAAAACCCCTTCATGATTGGAAAGAAACTTAGGTGTAGAAGATCAACTCTTGAACTGTAACTGAGAAAGGGCAGTGCCCTTGGCCTTGTCCCCAACTGACTTGTAGAAGTTTTCCTGTAGATACTTGTTGAATGAGTGGCTTTAAAGCTCTTGTCCCACAACCTTGAAATTTACTCTTATAACTATCCATTAACATATTAGTAATTCTTTAATAAGCATCCTTCTGCCTTCAAGAAGGCATAAAACTAAAGTAATTTCACTCCTTGCATCTTTTAATCTTGAGCTTTCAGAAGAAGTGATTGAAGTTTCTGTTTCTCTAGAAGTAACTCATCAAGAAGAGAAAAATCTCTTGATAGGGAAACTCCTGAAATCCCAATAGTGTAACCTCCCTTAAGTTTGCTCAAAGAAAAGCACCAAATACCAACACAAAGCTTGATAACCTAGCATAGATAGCACCTGGGAGAAAACAGTCATTCCCAGTAGTCTTTCTAGACATGTATGTAAGAGATTTTTGAAAGAAACTTCTATTTGGATACTCAGTTGATAATAATTCTGAAGTTTTATCTCCAGAAAAGGGGAGAGATTTTTTTTAAATAGAATCATCAATGTTTTATGTTTTGGACATGATATCTCTCTGTGAAAGATGGATTTCCGATTAGGAAACTGGATGTAAGCACACCTGTTAAGGAAAGCAGAGTGAAATATCCCACTGTATATCCAGATTTCCAAAGAACAAAGCAGTCTTATCTCTCAACAAGAAATGTGTGAGATGAATTTCTCACTTAACTAATTATTTACACTGTAGTCACAAGTACTAGAAGGTGGCTTTGCCTGCTTATTGCTCTAAGGCTAGAATATGTAATAATAATTCACATTCATAAAGGACTTCAGAACATTAATTCTTTAACCCACATGCGTTACTGCCTGATAACTCAGAATTATTGCATGGCTTTTTAGGCTATAGAAACTGATCCAAATCAATTAAGATCCTTCCTAAAAGCAGAGTTCCTGGCCTGTGAGTTGGAGCTCAGTTCATTTTTGTCCTGCCTCTCCGGCCCTTTGGATGCTGTGATGGATTAATTAACCTCCCTTGCTTTGAATTTGTCCATAAAACAGTGACAAGAAGACTAACCTTACAGTATATTGTACAAATTAATTGATTTTTTGGAAAGCACTTTCAGATCTATGGAAGGAAAGTATAAAGTGTAAATATCTCAATTGATTTCAAGTGATAAAGGATCATTTTTCACAGCATTCATCAAGAGGACTAGTGACACAGATATTGAATAATATATAAAATGGTGAAAAATTCTTTCCATCACTCAAAGAAAGAGTATTTGAAACTCTTACTTCCGTTCAGCCAGCCATGATTCATTCACTGGGAGAAAAGCAATGATTCATTCATTTCCACAACTACTCAGGACAGCATTTTCCAGAACAGTGAGAACACTGGGTATTCTTGATGTGGTCTCTCATTTATGGCGCTATTTTAAAATATGTGCCCAATATTCCAACCTGCAGTTGCACTTGTGCGCAGCCCAGCATATAAGGTTTCTGAGAAAATTACGCTATTTATATCATTTATACTTTACAATTTTCTCACCAGAGTGGTACAGAAATTTTTGGACTAATATTATAAGCAAATTAACCCATAAATAAACATTGTATTATTTCAATGAAAATGTGTATTTCAAACAAAGAATTTTATCCCTACTGTCCTAAATGAGTTTTTCTATATAATAATTCTACAGAGCAGGCTGTATTTGACTCTGAGAGGGGGAAAAAATACGACACAGTTATTTCATCTGAAAACTACAAATAAATAATTTAAGGACTTTTATTTCAGACATGAACCCAAAGTTGAAGCTCCAAAGTTATATAAACCTAGAATTATATGGTGATAAAATGCGGGTGCTTAGTGCAAGAAATGAAACCCTAAACCTTACAATGTGTCTAAAGGATGGTTTGCAGCCATCTTCAATCAAAACTCAATACTCGTTGATTTTTCTCCCCGAACAGAGGCCCTAGTTCTCTTCGCGTGGCATCTCTGATGTGGAGCTCCTTCCTCAGTGTCGTCTCCACATTTTCCCTCCCCAGAAGCATACACAGAATAGTCCTTTAAAAGATGCAGATTCTATTCAGATGCAATCAGATTTCAGTCCTACTTTATAAAGGAAGTACCTGTAATGAGACTGGGTGAGGACAGCTTCAGGACATCTCAACCCAGACCGGAAATCTCAGTCCACCTTTTGTGGAAAAAAATTCTAAGGTCAACCAGGGTATCTCTCAACCTATCAAATTGCAATTTAAAAGTCCATTTACAAAAATGTCTGTGTGCGACATGTGTATATTTTATATGTGTTTGTGTGTCTATATACAAATCTATGCATCCCATTTAGATAGACAGGATGTCCTCCCTGGCCAGCAAAAGTGTGGTGTATTATAACATAAACCCTTTAATCCCACTTTGTGCAATTCTTAGTTTCACTGCTACTCTTATTTTAGACATTCAGATAAAACTAGTTTTCTGTTTAGGCTTTCACAAAAGGTTCACATCCTTCATGTGTACCTTTGGCATCACCTTAAAGAAAACAATTTTTCCTGTTAGTCAAAAAGATCGGCCAAAAAGCATAGCAAGATGAGTCAAATTTCATGAAAATTTAAACATCGCAGCTCTATAACAGCGCGCACAAAGTATACTTAAAATTGAAGTGATTGCTTGAAGTACCTATTTGACTTACACAAACTCAAAGTTAACCTCCATCAGGATGGTTAGCGTCAAACGAACGTGAAATATCAAATGCTGCCCAGGATATTGAGAAGGCGCAACCCTAAAGCACTGTTAATAGAAATTTTAAACAGTGTGGCCTTTATAAAAACAATTTGTCAGTTCCTTAAAAAGGTAAATGCAGAATCTCTATATGATCAGCAATCCCACTGTTAGATATGAAAGAAACCCTGAAAACAGAAACTTAAATACATATTTATATGTCCATGTTCCTCACATCATTATCCCTAATCTCTAAGAGAGCTCCTATTCCCACCCCAGCGTCCACCCAAAAACTGAGCAAAGAAGCCAACTGGTATACATGCTCCATGGAACATTATTCAATCATTAAAAGCAATAAATTCTGATACATGGATGGCCTCTGGGAACATCATAAGTGAAATAAATGTTATTATCCTGCATAAAATTTTTAAAAACACACAAAATTTTTACTACTCTATTTCTACAGGCATCTATGTTCTGTACAGCTTTTCTTGGTGTCTGCTACCATCATTGCATGACTTTAGCTGGCGAACGTAATATGTAATGGAAATGTGTCACTCATAGCTATAGGTGCAGAGAAGTCCAAGATTAAAGGGTGGGCAGGTTCAATGCATAGTTAAGACTTGTTCTCCACTATAAATGCGGCCCACTCCTCTCCCATGTGTGCATGCTGGAAAGGCTAAGGAGATGAACTTCTTTGCCTGACCCTTGTATGTGAGCAGCGACCCTTCTTCCCATATCTGTGTATGACCTGTGTCAACATCACATGAATAAGCGGGGTGTGGTGGCTCACGCCTGTAATTCCAGCACTCGGGAGGCTGAGGCAGGAGGATTAGTGCGAGTTCGAGACCAGCCTGGGCTACAAAAGTGAGCTCAGGACCAGCCTCAATTGCATAGCGAGACCTTATCTCAAAAAGACAAAAAAAAAAAAAAAACACATGAATATATGTCTTTAGACATGGGTTTCATGAGGTGCGATGGAACACTAAGGAGAATTTTGAAAGTTTAAAAGAAATGATGGCCAGAAAAGACTCACTGCCATTCAGCCCCCTTGAAAATCCCTCCTCGCTTTGAACATGCTTGGTGCTCATTCCATCATTCTTGCCACTTTCTGAAGCAGATCTGGAAGCCCTCCTTCGTGTCCTTGGCTGCCTTGACATCCTGAATAAACTCAGAACATTTCCCCTCCAGGGCCAGATGTTGCCTGGTACTGGACCTGGGGAAGAAGATGGACGAGCACCCTGCGTGGTCCGTTTTCATGAGCCTGCCGTTCCACCAGGTGGCGCTCTGCAGCATTCATCTCCTTAAGGCACTCGGCAACCTCCCAGGAGCAATCACTTAGGCACTGTGCTGAGAACAATGACGTAGTGTGTCTGAAGCAAGAGGGACTATTTGGGGCCCAGCGTTGACAGCAATGTGTTTTTACAATAATAAATTTTTATTTAAGCATTCAGCGTATATTTTGATGGCCGGTTGCATGCATAGATACATACACGTATACCTACTTACATGTCTTATTTCACCTACTCATTTCCTAAAGCCCCACCACTTCATGCCAACAGGAATTAGAAAGGATATTAACAGAGAAGCCAGGGCCAGCAAATCCCAACAGCAGGCAAGTCCAGAGAAGGTAGAAGCAATGCGGCCAGGACTGAGAGAATGAGCCACAACTTGATGGAACTTTCTGAGGACTCAGGACATAAGAGAACCTATACTGTACCTTCCTATAACTCAGTGGTTTCCCAAATGTTCTGTTCAAGGAGATTATGGGGCCACAGAGGAAAGTGATCAACAAAGTATATTGTGCCTAAGGAGAGTCACCTAGACAGAAAAATTCTCTCAGGCTGTCACAGAGAGCAAACTGGTCAAGCAATCGCCGCGGCTCATCCGGATGGCTGACACTGACAAAAGATCTACAAGCTACTGTACGTGGTTTCAGGGTAAATCCTGAGGGGATTTGACTGACCTTGTCAGATATCAAAGTTACATTTTTAGTTATATAGGTCTTGCTTTATCTTGGTCTTAACCATCCAGCAGAGAAGTATAACTATGAGGTATAAAAATTAATGCCATATTAAGATACTGAGCTGTAAAATGCTCAAGTCAACAACTTCTGACATTGCTAATTCTGCTGATAACCCACTACTACTATGGACTATTGGACTATACTGGGTTATATTGCTGAATTCACACAACTATAATATTGACTGGCAATAGAACACCCATCTCTGGCAAAACAAAACAAAAAGGGAGATATAAATGAAGGACCATTTTGTAGTGAAATATATATATATATATATATATATATATATGTAAAATAGTTAGAATAGATATACAGCTACTTTCTCTTAGTTCAATGAGAAGAAATATTTGTACTGTTTAAACAAAATATCAGCCTACATTGTACTCTCTGAATAGCTACTACAAAGACAACAGTATGTAATGTATTAAGTATTGTAGCTGTCTTACTCGCCTGTTTTAAAACTGTCTTATTGCTATTTCTTTCTCATTAAAATTAATAATAAAAAATAAAATAAAGTAAGAGAAACCTACAAAAAAAAAAGAAAGAAAGAAAGAAAAAAGCCTTTGGGTACTGACCGGTACAACCAGAAATCATGAAAGTGCTGCGCTGTCTGCCCTGTACATTTTAGTCATGAAAAGTCAAAGGGATGCTTTCAGCACATGTTTTCAGAACTCCTTAGTGCCACTTGATCCCCTGTACTGTCACAGCAACTGGAAGTCTTTAATTTGCCCCTAGTAAGTGTGTGTGTTCTGTGCATTAGTGTGTGTATGTAGAATCCAATTTCTGAAAATTGAAAAAGCATGTACGTGGTGTTTGATTTTATTAGATGTGGAAATAAACATAAAATTTACCTTTTCAGCATTGCTGAAGATTGCAGTAAAATATCCTTCTCGAGGTTTATTAAACTCTAATCATTTTCCTGAAAGATTAGCAGCAATTATCATTAAGGTCTAAGCATTTAACTGTGACTGCTGCAATAAATCTTATTAAAATAACTGAAACATACTTTTTTCCGCATGCAGCAACCTGTCTGTGCCTTGCGACCATCTGTAAGTGGTGATTGCCTGGCGCACACAGATGGGAGTGAAGTAGCTATAAAGCCGTACCATTCTTTAATCATCAGTTGGTAGCAAACAAACTGAAATTCCGAGTCAGACTATTTGCATTTGAAAGATTATCTGATCGCTGTAATTAACAAATGTGTGTCAGGTTTTTTACATAAAATGAGTTATAGGTACCTGATTAAAAATAACGCTTAACTGGGCAGCCTTTCTTTCGAAGCTCGGACAACCTATAAAACATCATATGTTACCAATACAGAAGATGGTTTCCGGTTTTTATAGCCCTTGATTCCTTTTCAGATTTAAAATGACAGGAGAGGGGAAGAGAGTCACTGTTTCTCTCTGGCTTACAGCAAAGAACCCTGGAGGCTCTCGGTCCGTAACTTACGGGCCGCACTACACTGTCAGTCTAAGTCAGTGACTAACACTGCCTGCCTGGCAAGCTCAAGGCCCTGAGTTCAAGTCCTGGTAGAGAGAAATAAATAAATCCATTGCGAAGGTGAGGGGCATCCTGCTTGGCTCCCCTTGCCGGCCAAGGAAGGCTCAGACACTGTGTTATTCGCAAATCTCACACCATCAGGTAGGAAAGGGCAAGGCAGGCGTGCAGGGTGGTGACATCGCTCTGGGTGCCAGCACCAGCATGTTCTGGTGGTCAGATCTACTCTCAGGGCATCAGAAATCAGAACGCACAGTGGCTGGAAGCTGAGTCAGGACCGAGAGCCCAAGGTGTGGGACCAGTGTTGCCCTCCTTCCTGAGGTCAAACTGCAGACCAAGTTTCCTGAGCCAAATCTCTTCATGCTCAGGTGCCTCAGTTTCCCCATTTGTAAAAACAACAAGATCTAAACACAGACACACACATACACTCTGTGGGGTCTGAATGAAGAGATACATCCAGCAGAGAGGGGCAATGCAGTGACCGAACAGCCGCAGTCTCCTTTCACTCTAATTTTTTTTTTTTTTTTTTTTTTTTTTTTTTTTTTTTTTTTTTTTTTTTTTTTTTTTTTTTTTTTTTTTTTTTTTTTTTGTCTTTTTGAGACAGGGTCTCACTATGCAGTTCTGGCTGGCCTTGAGCTCACTTTTGTAGCCCAGGCTGGTCTCGAACTTGCACTGATCTTCCTGCCTCAGCCTCCTGAGTGCTGGGATTTCACCTCTAACTTTGACTGTTAGATCTTTCCCAGTCATGAGTAAGGTCAGAGCACCTCTGGCTCTGGTGGAGGGAGACTGCCCAGGTGTTTTAAGTACCACTTCCTGCCTTGCCTTCAAGAAGTTATTTGTCTTCCCTGTTTTTCTCTATCATCCGCTCACAGAGTAGTTGGGAATTTTATGAGTTTCCTATGTGGTGCAGAACAGGGCCGTCGTCCATGACTGTTCAGCAAATAGCAGTTTGTAACTGTTTGCACATAAGCTGATTCCTGCATCGGCAATGGGAAACAGGCAGAGCCCTCAATATCAGGAAGCTTACGCACATGAGAAGACAGACATTAAAAGTTAAATACAGCACCACAGACTTGCAAGAAAGAAGAAGTGTCAGAGAGTTCTGAATCCAATCAATAGACCTCATGGGCCAGCAAGATAGCTCAGCAGACTAAGCACTCGCTTAGGCAAGTGCAGGGACTGGAGTTGGATCCCTGGCACCACAGGCTGTGTGAGCCAGGTCCAGGGGCATGCTGAGCCAGCCACTGAGTCTAGGCTTGGTGATGCCCACCTGTAATCCCAGCACCGGGAAGGCTGAAAACAGGAGGACCACTACAAGCCCCAACTCCATAGTGAAACCCTGTACCAAATACATAAAAAAAAAGATTGCATGATATTTCAGCTAATTAACTCAAGTCAACTTCCTCATTTATAAGTTCTCTATTTGCTAGTTACTGTAGGCAATGAGAAAGTGTCAAAATGCAATACCCTAAAACATCAGACACCTCCAAGCAGGTTCATGTTTCTCTTACTTGTCCATGGTGTCTGACCATTTTAAATCAAGCACTTGCCTCTCTCCCCATTTGCCTGAAGATGATGATTATTGTCATTATTTGCACGGAAAAAAGTTTTCTTAACCTCAAATGACCTCACTCTTTGAGACGCCAGATGCTGGAGAATATTAAAATTATATTTAAAGCAGAGTTACATTCAAATTAAGATGTATTTTCTGCTAGATTACATTTTTAAAAAGATAGTCATCACACATTATATACACTTAGATATCAAATGACTGCATTTACATTTGAACCAAAATAAAAGATGAAAGTGGTTAATGAAGTTCTAATTCATTGCCTTGAATGTTTTTAGCCTACCACATCCAAATTATTTTTTTAAATAACTACCACTAGAAAGGCTAATGTGGCACAGATGACACCCCAAATATTTGCAATAGGTCACATGGTCACCGCTGCCACAGCCCAACAATTGACTATAATAGATTTAAGAAGGAATGAGAAGCTGCTTTGACATTTAAATAGATAATATTTTCTTTTAAATCTTTAAAAAAAAAAAAAAAAAAAAAAAAAAACCTTGATTAACACCAGAAATATTTCTCACTTTACCAAAAGAAACCCTCATTAAGGAGATTTTCCACTGAGCGCCCAGACAATGCGCTCATCTGCACACCATGAACTTGTTTTTATTCCGTATTCAAAGCTGTGTGTTTATTTCTCTGTTCTACTTCAGTTCGAAAAGCCAAAAATACGAAACAGATGTGGTGACTTTCTGTGTACTGTGAAGCACAATTATGCTTCTTTGAATCGCTTAGGCTAAACAGTTGCCTCCCTCGAGCGCGCGCGCAAAGCTTCTACTTGAGATTCTTTACAGCCTGACTCCTATCTGGTACCTGTCAGGAGCGGAGCCAGTGGGCCACAGCTGGACGACTGCGGGGAGCTCTTCCCGAGGCTCCTACATCTCAGCCAGGAACAGACCGCAGCCAACTAGCGGGGCAGAGGCTCATGCTTAGGAAGGAGCTGAGCTGCTCGCTGGTGCGTTTCAAGGTGCACGGGAAGCACCAGTTTCTGTGGGCTCGAAAACCACTGGCGTGTGTCCCGTTTCTGACAAACCCAGACGGCTCGCGCCGCGACCCAGGCAAACCCTCGAGCTCCCCGAATGCCTGCAAGGTTCCTTTCAACCTGCTCCTGCCACATCGGCCCATGTTTCAAAAAAGCACATACTGTTGATTTTTCTTTTGCTGAGAATAGTTGAAAAACATGTGGAAATTGCTATAATTGAAGAAAAAAATCTTGAAACAAATGGTAATTTCGTTCTCAAAAAGGAAACTTGCTCCAGACTGTGGGAGGTGAGGAAAGGAAGTTTCCTTCTCATCTAAAATGAGTGAATGTTGAAAATCATGGCATTCATAGGGTCCTGTCTTGATCTCGTCACTTTACAACTTCAAAAGGGTCTTACACAAAACTTAGAGGTGAGAATGTGCACCTAAGGACCACTTCAGGGTCGCTCACTAGGGAGGGCCATGCCTAACATAATGAGGGAGCAATGCTGCAAAAAAAAAAGTGTGTTTTTCAGCAAAGGAACCACACACCATCAGTGATTCTTCATGCATTTATCCCATGTAGCTAGTTCTAGGCATTGTGCTAGGTACGGCGGTGCTCAGATGAAATACAAAGCACTTGTCTCCAGATGGAAAGGTACAAGGGACACTGAAAGGACACACAGCGAGGAAGTTAACTTTCTTCCATTCATAAGGACTCACGTCCCTTAAAGTCAGGACTCTAGGCCCCAGGATAACAGAAATGAACAGAGAGAAGGCAGGGGTGTGAGGCCTGCCTGATCTCAGGAGACTGCGATGTCATCTATAGCTGCCAGACAGGCCAGGTTTGCAGACCAATTCCTAAACTGTGACACCTCCTCCAGTAGTCCGCCCCTGCCAAGTCCATCATGCAAAGCTGAGGAGAGACGGGGAAGGACACAGCCAGGAGGCCCTGCTGCATTTGCTCTTTATTCTGAGGAGTGTCTGCTCCCATCTCCTCACTGCCAGGCGTGTGCGCTCACTGGGATCCTCTTTCTCCATCCCGCAACACTGACAGGAGTTCTGACTTTTTCTGCTTCCCTGTTAGATGCTGCGCAGGCTCTGGGCTCCGTGTCCAGGGCCACCCTTCACCCCGCAGTCTTTCGAGTGTTCAGATCATGCATGAGCAGTAGCTCACTGCTGCAGACAGACTCAGCTGGTGAGGCGGACGGTAGACAACGTCCACACAGGTGATGGCTTTGCCTCATTGGTAGCTATGGCACTAACAGAAAAAGATAGCAGTCATAATTCAGGCTTTTATGCCGGGCATGGTGGCTCATGCCTGTAATCCCAGCACTTGGGAGGCTGAGGCAGGAGGATCAGTGTGAGTTCAAGACCAGCCTAGGCTACAAAAGTGAGTTCAAGGCCAGCCTGGACTGCACAATGAGACCCTGTCTCAAAAAGACAAAAAAAATAATAATAATTCAGGCTTTTGATGGTCATAACTCAAGCAGAGAAAGGGCTATGTGTGCGTTATTTGTGCACCGATCTAGCCCCTTGCCGTAGTAGAGACAGTTACTTTGGGGTAGAGAGCACACATTCTAGATTCCATGCTTGGATGCAGAGGTGCACACTTGGAATCCCAGTACTTGGGACACTGATGCAGAGCACTGACTCAAGTTTGAGGACAGCCTGGACTACATGGTGAATTCAGGACCAGCCTGGACTACATAGCAATACCCTAGCTCAAAAATTCATAAATAAACAAATAGATATAAATTTTTAAAAAGATGCCAGTGCCTACCTCTAATCACCTCACCTCAAAGCTTACAAAAATATCAAGTTCTTAAATCTAGATACAAGTATCGGATCTGCCCTGTAGCTCCCTATTCTCTGGTACACCTGGATGAGGTCCTGAAGGGATGACTAGAGTCATGTCAATAAGCTGGGGAGCTATGCTGGCTTAGAGACAGTCTACATTTGGATTGTGTTTGCTGCACAGTGAATTCTACTGCCACCAGTGTAGAGGAAGGAAATGGTGAGTAGTTAAGCAAAGCCACTTTGCCTTGAGACTCAGCAAAGAAAGGCTGAGGAAAGCTGGTCCCCGTTCTTGGGCCACCGTATCAATATTCGCCTTATGTCTCAACATGTAACAACTGCGCGGGGTGCTGATTCACGCATGCCCGTGTCGTAGCAGCATGACTCATAAGAGCTAAGCGTGGGAGCAGCCTGTGTGTCCATCGGCACAAGAGTGGACAAAGAAAGTGTGGTCTTGACACACCATGGAGTAGCACTGTGCCACCAAGGGGACAAACAAGAGTCATTTGTAGGAAAATAGATGGGCCTTGAGAGAAAAACGCTCCATGAAACATCAGAAACAGAAAGTTAATGGTGCCGGGCATGGTGGCGCACGCCTGTAATCCCAGCACTCGGGAGGCTGAGGCAGGAGGATCGCTGCGAGTTCGAGACCAGCCTGGGCTACAAAAGTGAGCTCAAGGCCAGCCTCAACTGCGTAGTGAGACCTTGTCTCAAAAAGACAAAAAAAAAAAAAGAAAGTTAATGGTTTCTCTTACGTAAGAAACCCAAAATATAAGTAGATGTAAGATCCAATAAAGCCCAGATAATTGGAAACAGGGCGCGAGATCTCTCAAAGAAGGAAGGAGGAGCTGGGCGTGGTGGCGCACACCTGTCATCCCAGCACTCAGGAGGCTGAAGCAGGAGGATAGACGCGAGTTCGAGACCAGCCTGGGCTACAAAAGTGAGCTCAAGGCCAGCCTGAACTGCATAGGGAGACCCTGTTTCAAAAAGGCAAAAATAAATAAAATAAAAGAAGGAAGGAGAATCGGTAGTAAATGGAGGGAGGGGAGGGGATGTGAATGAAAAGAACGAAGGTGCGCTGCGTCCACGTACCAGCCAACTCCTCGCGAGAATGCACTCATCCTGCCCTGCAAGCACAATAAAGTGGGAATTAAAATCCATAGTAACTATGATATTAGGGCATAAAAGTATGCCAAGAAAGAGGAAGAAAAGAGGACCCAAAATGCCCTAGAGCCGTTGACGAAGGCACTCTGCAAGATTGTGAAACACTTACCTGAAACTTGAGCTTGCCAGGAAAAACCAGCAGATGGAGCAGTGTTGCCAACACAAGGGCTGTGCAGATACCCAGCGCGCAGACAACCCCAGGCAGCCCTGGAGCTCCCCGTGGGCCACCGGTCAGGAGTGAGAGGGACCGGGCGTGCTCTCCTGGGTGGGCCCTGCGGACAGCAGGGCGTCACTTGTGGTTGTAGCGAGTGCGCGGGCTCGATCAGAGAGCAAGTAGAGATTAGAAGTTGCACTTCACACCCAGGTTCCGCCACACGTCGCTCTCTCTGCGCACGAACACGCAGCCCTGCCTCGCACATGCGCAATTGCAAGCTCTGGGGCACATTCCTCTCAGCGAAGCAACTCCCCCAGTTTACCAGACAAGGTAGAAAAACTACAGGAATGTGCCAAAATGGCTTTTACAGAAATCTCCAAGTACAATGAACCTTAATTTTCCACAGAGAAAATACGATATTTGAATTGAAGGCTTCTGAACTATAGACCTTCCCATGTCACTGCTGCTTAAGCTGTAAAGGATAGTGTTTAAAAAATAGAAAAGGGAAAACCATCTTAAATTGTAAAACTGGTGATTATTTCACATTGTGTTTTCCACCCCCGTGATAGTTTCTCCTGTTGCATAGGGTAATTTATATACAAATATGTAGATGTATACAAACTGAAATGCCAAACATTGAAAGGAATCTCAGATGAGCGGGCATTTACATATGGAATAGAGCTTATAAGAAGCTGTGTTTGTGTCGTAATGAGATGTTTCCCAGGCTCTCCTTCACTCTGGAAGTCGACTTAGAGACAAGTCACATTTCCATAAGAGGACAGAAAGATGCAGAAGGCAGAACCAGAAACCTCAGGAGAAGAGAGCGACAAGCGAAACACCCAGCGTGCGAGCTCAGCGACGGTCAGAGAGAGGGATGACGACTCCCGGGCCACGGAGCAGAAGGGGCCCTCGCTGGCCATCTCTCTGACAGACTTAAGTGTGCGCTACGCCAAGGACAGGAGAATTTTTGCTGGCTTGGGACCAGCATCCTCACGGAGGTACAGTCCCACGAGGATCATCTGCAATCCATCGCAATCACGTAAAATTAAGAAAGCAGTGTTCTCTGTAGTGTTTTGGAAGCAGTAGATTCTTATGATTGATAGAACTATTTCTCGGGGTCTTTTGTTTGTTCATTTGTTTGTTTGTTTGTTTGTTTTAGAAAAAAAAGACAATTTGTCTTCAAGTGTATCTGGAAACTACTGCATTTTACAAATCAAAAATGTCACCAACTTCCTGTGTAAATGAAATAATGTCTCCTGAAAAGGATTTCACATTATGAAAAAAAATAACAGAACTGGTTGCAAGTCTTATATTATTTCCAACAAGAAAGTAAGCATATCAAGTATAAATCTAATTAACTTCTAATCACCTAAAAGTCATAACCAAATGACTAAGTTAGCTAAACTTCTCTGCATTTAAAAAAAGCAAAGACTCTATTACTTCACATGATGAAGTCACGTGTTAATGCAGCAGTTCCCACAAATTCACCTGAATGCTTTTTCTGTCTCCCCAGCTCTTTGCTCCACTTACATCTGTGTCCTCTTCGCTGTTGACTATGCCTTTGCCACATGGTGGGCAGGAATGACCACCAGTAGCAAGAGGACTTTCTAGAAAGCTCATGATCCAAATGGAAAAGAAAAGGCCAACCTCTTTCCTAGGCATTTCTGCTAATTCCCAGACATGCCCCAGAGCTGGCAAGCTCCGGCAACCTGACCCCTCAGCATCACTGTCCATCCCGGGATGTGTCCCCATGGGCCTGGCCTTGGTTACTTCAGCATTTTTGGTTTTTATCAGCCAAGGATAAAAAACAGGCAGTCTTCTCACAAGAGTGATAGATGAAAAACTACAGATTTTTCACTCCCCAACTAAAATTTCACCACATATTTCTGAGTTATTTTGTATGTTCCATGATAACAATGCAACATATATTTTATATAAATTATAGACAAGCTAGGCGTGGTGGCACACACCTATAATCCCAGCACTCCAGAGGCTGAGGCAGGAGCATTGGTGTGAGTTCAAGACCAGCCTGGGCTACAAAAGTGAGCTCCTGGCCAGCCTCAACTGCATAGTGAGACCCTATCTCAAAAAGACAAAATAAATAAGGGAGACAAGGGAAATATGGCAACAATTATCATACTGGGAAAATGACCAGAAGTGTTTCATAGCCCCAAGCCCATACTGTGCACCTTCCTTACTTTTTATTTGTATCAAATCGGGTTTAAAAAAAAAAAATCCATTTTAAAACAGTCTGTTCCGGAAGAACGGAGAGCAAAATTCCACACAGGTAACTGCAGATAGGCTATGAGCAGTGCCCACAAAGCAAACCACAGCATAGAGCTCATCGGACGCCAGAGAGAAAGCCCAGGAGGCAAGAAAGTAGACGGACGGCACAAGCCACAAATCCCAGACAGTGAACGCAGTCAGGAAGGCGGGGCTGGAAAGATGGCCCAGGATCTGGAAATTTAAGGACCTATTGCATATGTCAACTTTCAAAGAAAAGAAGGGGGAAAAGAAAAAAAAAAGTAATGTGGATTTAGAAAGGTTAATGTTTAGTTGTTTGATCAATCTTATATACCTATATGTATTAATCTAAACTGATCCGATGATGAAAATATGTAATATAACCATTGTTAAATTTAAACAATAAAAGAATTAAAAAAAAAAAAAAAAAAGGACCTAGCAAGGCCACCTTGGGAAGCAGGACGCTGTGACTCGAAGCGAAGCAGGTGATTCTGTGTGGTCTTTACAGCTGCTGGCTGCTGGCGGGGGCCGAGCACTGCGAGTCAGGGCCCCCAGCTAGGGGTGCGCCTGCGTTCCCGGGCGTGAGTCGGCTCCCGTTGGCTTTTGATCCTACGTAAAGAAAAAGCGGAAGGCAAAGATGAGACAAGGTGGCCTTAAGCAGTCCAACCCTGACCGTGACTGCCTCTGTCTCACGGTCCTGCTTCCGGCACGCAGACAGCCACACTGGAGGCCAGTGACTGGAGACAGCTCCGGATCACAGAGCCCTGCATGGCTGGGGCTGCTGGCAACCCCTCAGCAGGCTCCAAAGTGGATCTTCTCAGAAACACCCTTTCTAGGAAGCCGGGAGGCTTGGAGCCAGGTGATAGCTCAGCTCAAGCGCTCAGTGTTTTTGCTCTTTGTTGTTGAAACCGAGCAGGCACCTGAGCAAAATCACAGTGAGCAAAAGCAAAATTCTACTTAAACCTCCAGCTGGCAAAACCAAGACTGTCCACCCATAGACCTGCCATGGCTAACTAACAGCATTCATGTTCTCGAGTGGAAATGCCCACCTGAGGTCATTTATTAGTTTTATGAATGTTTACTGAGTCTCTTTGCCATTCCACGCACTGCACTAAGCATTAACAATCATGTATATATGCACCAAAAAAATTTCCAAATGATGTCATCAGTTTTGTTCGTAAAAACATGAAGAATGGGCTAGCGCTTAGGCTACTAAGGGAGCCGGGAGGATCTTCGCCAACATTATCGCTCAGCATAGCAACAAGCACTGCTCAACTTTGAGAGGTAAGAGGAGGGTATTGCTGGCAATAGCCGTGACATTCATAAAGCCACAGAGGGTACAGGACATGTGGGGAAGGAGCAGATGGGTGTTACAGGGGCACAGGGAGGGGAAACAGGGGAGCTACAGATGTCAGAAAAAGTGGGGCGCAAGCAGCAAGGCAGACCTCGCTGAGGCCGCGTGGTCTTACACTCAGGGAGTCGTGCAACCTCCCTTAAAACAAGTGGAAGTAAGGTTACATGCTTGTAACCCGACAGCTTCATACCTGTAACACACAGGAACACCCTTGTCATGCCAGTACGTGGGAGGCTAAGGCAGAAGTATTACCGTGAGTCTGAGGCCAGCCTGGGCTATAAAGCGGGGCAAGTCTGAGCCCTCCTGAGGCCCTGTCTGCAGAAAACAAGCAAACTAGAAAAAAAAACAAATGGTATGAAAGGAGCACTGAGCGGGAGGCAGCTGAGCAGACGAGGCAAGTGAAAGGGCTGTGGGTGGTGCAGGCCTGGCCCGGGGGGGGGGGGGCGGCCTGGTGGGAGGGGCCTATGCTCAAGGGCCATTCCCGGAAGAGCAGAAAGAACAGATAACTTACCCAGGGCTTCTAATTTTAGAAACTGGGGGAAGAGTGAAGCAATTAACTGAATTAAGGAGAAAAATTATAGCTGAGGCCGGTCCCTGTCTACAAACTAGGCTCCCTCCTGCCCTGGCAGAGTGGGGGTAGGGGTGGGGGGTTCCCCAAATTCCTTCACAGTTAGCTGGGTCCTGCAGGGCAGATCTTTGGTATTAAGTTGAATAGGAACTTGGATCTCAGAAGTAATTGCAGATTGGAAGGTGGGATTAAGAATAGGGGCCAGGAGAAGGAACAGAGGTCTCCTATAGTAGGGGAGACCTATTATTATTATCATCATCATCATCGTCATCGTCATCGTCATCGTCGTCATCATCGTCTTATTGCTCTAATGCGTATGCAGATAATTAAGCAACACCGAAAGCACAAGTGGATACACGGTACTGAAAATCAAATGCTATCATTTGTCTTTCATCGTATTAGCAGACCCCAGCAGTGTAAACGGTAAGGCGGGAAAAGGCTGGTCATGCTTTTCATCCATGCTACCATGCCCTAGCTGGTGTAGCGGTACAGCTGATTTTTCCAAATCAGCTAGAAAGCTAACCAGGTCTTTGCAGGAAATGGGGTGGCAGACCTATAACCCCAGCACTCAGGAGGCTGAAACCGCAGGATCCACCTAGATTCAGGGCTAGCCTGGGCTGCACAATGACTTCAAGGCCAGCTTGGAAGAGTGAGACCCCATCTCATAAAGAAGCAACAAAATATGAAATAGTGAACACATTTCCTCAAACACCACAATTTTCAAAATAATTAAGGCATTCCAAATATTATGTTCCGAAATTTCTAGAAATTCTGCCCAACTGCTGCAAAACTGTATGTATACCTGAATGTAAACGTGTAAGTAGTGTATATAAATAATGCTTTTCTCTTTCAAATGTGGGGAATATACATTAGTATGCTTCCTTACTCTTTGAGAGCCACATACAGAATAAGAAAATGTGAAGTCTGTCTGTTCAAATACAGTGTCTGAAAAATCAGTTGATATCTAGAAATGGTTCCTTACTTCCTAGCAAAGTCCTTTAGTCAAACTTTTTAAATTAAATACTTTGTGCACAAAGATCTTTATTTTGCATTTTACTATCATCTAAGAACTAAAAATTCACTTCAAAAAAATATTCCTCCCAACAGAGTAATAGCTAACCTGTACTAGAAATTTTTCCATGAAAGTTGCCAATATACAGAGAGAAGACATTACTGACACCCTCGCTAGCCCTCGATTTTTTCCTCAACCGTTTTCCCTTTGAAGTACTGACCAAATTTGCCTTCACTAAGTTTCAGTGAGCCTGTAGGCAAAAGAAAATTATATCTATCTGAACTGTTTAAAACTTCCAAGGTTTCTGAGGCATCTCCTGCCTTTTATAGACCTTGAGTGAGCTAGATTCAACAAGGAGACATGTAGACCCAGTGATCCTATGAGATCAAGCAAACCTTCTGTACCCATGAGGGAAATGTCAGTGCACCTTTGGCCTTGCAGAACCTAACCAGAACTGGCTTATTTATGGGGAGCACATGCCTTAGTCACTAATAGATCTTGTAACTACACTCTGAAGACACTGACTTTCTTTACACTATGTTGTACAAGTCAGTGATGGCTGGGAGGTGAGCCACTTGGAACGTAGTCCACACCTCAGACTCCATCATGTGAGACATTACTAGTTACCAGTTACCAGAACTAGTTACCTACTAGTTATTTGTGACAATAGCTAGTTGCTCTATGATAACCTCACTTCTTTTACTCTCTCCTGTGGCCCTGACCTGAGCCAATCTGGCCAATAACAACAGTTAGACCATGGTGTCACTGGACCTGGTGTCACCAAAAATCTATGAGGAGAAATAGGGTGGCTACCCCCGCCCAATGTTGCTGCCAGAAGAGGCCATCGAGGCCATCCTTAGAGCACTCATAACCCTGTTTGTAGACCTTTCATGATCATGCAACCATTCCGCAGCAGCCAAGCAAGCTGGGCCTCGAGCTTGCTGGGCCTCGCCTGCTCTCCTGCAGCTTTTGGATCTCCAGTGTCCCCTCCCCCAGTGCCCAGGTGATGCTTTAGGAGGTGATGGAGCTTTTAGGAAGTGGAAAGAGGTGCTCTCACTAGGGCCACACTGCCCTGGAAGGGGACACTGGGACACTGGCCCTACTTCTAGTAAAACAACCAACATATCAAAGGAGAAATGAGAAACAAAACTATCCCTTTGATTTGCTACCCTACCATCCCCCTTCCTTCAAAGCCAAGCTTCCCCAAGCCATGTTGAACGTTGCTGTCTCTTACTCTTTTCTGCCCCTCTCTGTTCCACAAACTGCAATCAGTTTCTGCCTCTGTTAGGCCACAGGATGAGGTCACCCAAGGGCACCGCACTGGCACACACAGCAACGCATCGGCACAAGCCGCACACAGTCTCCCGGCAGCGTTCTCACTGTGGTCCCTGCCAGCCTGGAGCTGTCCTCGCTGGCCTGTCTACTGCTTGTTCCAGCTTCTCTCAGCCCCTCCCCAGGGAGCTTGGTCCCTGTCCATCCTCTCTCCCTTCCCCAGGGTCTTGCTCTGTAGGATGCTGCTCAGCAAGCCATCGCTGTCAACAGCTTCACCTGCTGGTTGGGAACAAAAAGGCAAAACAGCTTTCAAGCCTCTGCGTGTGAGGCTTTCTTTGCATTAGTCTCCCTGTTCCACTGTAAATTTGCTGAGTGACAAGTGGGGTGGAGGGTGCCCCAACAGAGCAACTACCCTCAGGCTTACCTAAGAAGCCGGAAGAATGACTACAGATGCTGTCTAATAGATAGAGCTGCGGGGAGGGACCAGAAATCACTGTGGCTGAGGGTGACCATGTGAACCCTGATGGTCAGCAAACCTCTTGAGGGCTAGTCTGACCACAAGAGTTGGCTGTCCTCACACAAGAGCAGTGGTCCCCAAAGCTCTTCTACCTGGCATGGACTCGTGTTGCCCAGATGGAGAGAGATGCTTTCTGAAACTCTGACCACTCACTAGTACATGTCTGGGTGTTTGGTGGCATGTGAAGGGAGGCGAGTTTCTGGGACACTACTCCACCTGAGGGTGACATTGTGGGGTGCACGGAGCTCCTCCCTGCCTCCCACATTGGACTCTCCAGATTCAGCAAAGGAGCGTAACAACCAGTGAATTACCAAGTCTGTCCCCCCCCCCCGCCTTTGTGAAGAGTAGAAGTAGAATTGCCAAGATATAAAGCTAGCATTCTTCTTTATTTTCTTAAATAAATATTTGATTTTCAAGTAGTTTTAAATGTATAGAAAAGTTGCAGATATTAGTCTCTGATCATTTACATCGTACATAATAACCACGGTACAAATGACACAACTAAGACCTTAACGGCGATCCACTGGTACTAACTAAACTAGTCGTGACTTAGATCTCTCTGGGCTTATGTAATGTATCACAGCTTCTCAGTTTTGCCTTGCTTTTCCTGACCTTGACTGTCTGAGCTCTATTTTGTGGAGTGTGCCCGAGTTTGGATTTGTGGTGGATTATTAATGATCATCTTGAACCCCGAGCATATTGAGTCAGTGTGGTCCTGGGTGTGAAGGGCCCCGTGAGGACATTGCCAGCAACCTGAAAAGAGAACCGGAGGGCAAGATGGGTGGTGTTGATTTGACTGGAGAAGACTGTCACGGCAGTTTTCCTGGTAGGAGCTCAGCCATTCTCGTCATCAGAGGAGCTCAGGTTTTGCCTGTTGCTAAGGATCGCAGTAGTTCCCTTTGGAGGAGCGCTGGTCTTTAAGTGTCTTAAGTGTCCTTTCTTAGTCCCAGGGCAGATCCCTCGGCCAGCTGCCACAGACCCTTCATCCCACTGGTGCACACTTTCTAGCTTCCACCACTGACCTCTGGGCCTTCCAAGTGCAGATCCTCGATACAGACCTACATGGGACACTGTCACAGGCTCAAGTCCTCCAGCAAGATTCATACGGGACATGGCCATCGCGTCCAGGCCCTCTGCTGGGTCTGTTGGCTCTCTGATGCATGGACAGACCTCTTGCACTCTTCTGCATTTGCTTTTTTGTGTGAATATTATGAAATAAACTGATAAATTATGTGTTCTCTATTAAATCTATTCCTCTCCCAATCCTGGCTACAACAGTGGCGGTGCACACCGGTAACCCAAGTTCACCCCAGGCAACAGTCCCACCATGAATTTGAGGCCAGGTTGGGTCACTTCATGACTTCAAAGCCAGCCTGAACTACATAGTGCGACCCTGCCTCAAAAACTCAAATAATAAATATATGAATGCAATCCCATTAAAACCCTAGCAATGTGAACAAGAAAGACTACTTTTTGGACAGCACTATGACTGGGAAAAACAGCTACGGTCAGTTGCAGACTGCTGGAAACCCCAGGCAAGGAAAATGGTACATGTGCTTCAGCTCAACAGGCCACAGGAGACCGCGGTAGAGGCAGAAGCTGCTTGGGTGGCAGTGTGTCGTGGAGGGATGCATTAGGAGTGAGCAGAATAGCAAGCAGCACACGGTGGGGCTATAGTTAGCAAGATGACTCTGAAGGACTCTGCGTAGGCCAGTCGGTCAGTGAGCTCTTCTGAGAAACCTTCCTCTCCCTTCTCCTGCTGAGTACCAGGCTGTGGCATTCTCCCCAGAAAAAGACCCTAGATATGCTATTCTTTTCACCTCTGATATTTTGTCTTACGCACAAACAAAATTTGTAAAGCTAGGCTGTTAACAAGGAACACTTGGGTAAAACATAACACCTAGTTATGATGTTCCAGAATTCAAAGCTAGCTTGTGATCATTTTATTGAGCTCCTTTTTCCTGGTGGCATTGCCCTTTGGGAGGCTGAGGCAGACAGATTGTAAGTTCAAGCTCAGCCTGGGCAGCTAGGGGACTTAGCAGGGCCCTCCCTCAGAATGTCAGAAAAGACTTTGCTCATTCATATTAATTTTAGTTTTTTAAGACCATTTTCCTTTCTCAGAAATGGAGTGTTCGTTACAAGTCAGCATCTGCCCAGTTCTCCTACAATTACAGGAACTCATCAACTTGGTCTATTGGATGACGAAAATAATTGTGCTTTGCGTTGGTGCTTTATAACTAGCGGGAGTTCAAGCACGGGATTCTGTAGGGCCAGCCAGGCAACAGTCTATGTTTCACCTGCACAGACAAAGTGGACTTTGCAATTACCAGTTAGGTTAAATGCACCAAATAAAGCTCCCAGAGTGACACTAGCAGCGCCACCTTGAGTCCTCCAGGATGCAGCTGGGCAGATTTTAAAATGGTTTCTTAAACTTATTTATTTATTTATTTATTTATTTATTTATTTATTTATTTAAACATAACATGAGGAAGGTGTCAGAACTGGGAAAATAGCTCAGTAGAGTAACTTTCTCAGATTTGGGGAAGGATGAAGAGGTAATATTCAGAATCCCTCACCGGAATCCCTCCAGCTTGATCATAGTGCCTTAAGGATGAAGCTATAAATTAGGAGTTTTGTTTGTCGGAGATAAAGAAGAAAATCAACTTATTTGATAACTTCTATGTCACTCCTCTCCCCACGGCAGCAGCTTGGGGACCATCTGTTATACTATACCTGGTTTTACATTATTTTACCTGAATTTCCAAGTATAATAACAGCCTAATAACATGCCATTTCAGGAAACCTGACAGCAGAAAACAGAATCAGTTGAATGAACAGGAGAAAATGACTCCTGGGGAACCCAGGGCACAGATGAAAAGACAATTGCTCGCAGAAAGAAAGCACAGCCTGTTATGGAGAAAGAAAACCCGAAGAAGAATCCTTGCTTCTTGTTTCGTTTCGTTTTGTTTGTCATGTATTTAGTACAAGGCCCACAGGGTCTCACTACACAGATTGGATTCCGATTCTCCTGCTTTCAGCCTCCCGAGTGCTGGGATTACAGGCACGCCACCACACCCAGTGTCAACTGCAGCCTCAGTGAAGCCCCAGGGCAGGGCCAGCCTGACACTCGGGAGACCGAACTCTGGCTGTTGAGCTTTGCCTTAGCAGGTACTTTAGTTCACTGAACTATCAGGCCAGTCCTACAATCCTTGTATCTGGAAATACATAATTGACTTGGATTCTGCAGCAATCAAAAGCAAAATACAATTAACAAAATAAAAAGTGAGTAAAACACTGCATATGCAGCAGTGAAAATAAATGAAAGACCCAAAAGAAAAACAAAGAAGTGAATTGATCAGAAAGAAAAAGAAAAGAAAAGAAGCTTAATTCCAGCACTTGGGAGGTTCAGGCAGGAGAATTGTTGCAAGTTCGAGACCAGCCTGAACCACAAAGTGAGATCAAGGCCAGCCTCAACTATTCAGCAGTACCCTGAATCAAAAAGCTAAAAAAAAATTAAAGTCAGTCATGGTGGTGCACACCTGTAATCCCAGCACTTGAGAGGCTGAGGCTGGAGGATCAGTGCAAGTTTGAAGCCAGCCTGGGCTACAAAAGTGAGCTCAAGACCAGCCTGAACTGCATAGCAAGACCCTGTCTCAAAAAGACAAAAAAAAAAAAACCTTAAAACAGGCAGGAATAGAGTAGAAAATAAAAGCATAATACAATGTACAATACAAGCTGATAGACTCTGATAGGTTGAATTTTTCTTTTTGCTTTTTTTTTAAATCCAGTTGGGTTAAATGCACCAAATAAAGCTCCCAGAGCGACACTAGCAGCGCCAGCTTGAGTCCTCCAGGATGCACCTGGGCAGATTTTAAAATGGTTTCTTAAATTTATTTATTTATTTATTTATTTATTTATTTATTGACACAGGGTCTCACTACACAGTTCACACTCATAGTGACCCTCCTGTCTCAACCTCCCCAGCACTGAGATTACAGGTGGTGCCACCACCATGCCCAGTTTCGGTGGGTGGCAGGCCTGGGCCAGCACAGAATACAGTACCAGGGATCGAACCCCAGTCCTTCCATTTGCCAGGCAGGCACTTAGACCTTTGAGCTATCTCCCCAGCCTGAATTTTTCAACTTTTCAATAAATAAAATGTAAAACCTTCAGATAGACACAAGTCAGAGAAATTAAAGAACTGTAGCAAAAAAGCTTGCAGTCTGTCAAAAAAAAAAATAATAATAATAAGGTAAAAGCATGACTGGAGTTATACTCTGTAGCTAAATGGAAAAATACTTTTGAGATTCTGAGGAGGGGAAATGTCTTGAACCCAAAACTCTTTATGCAAACAACCCACAACCTGAAGAAAAGAGAAAGCATCTTCAGACAGACAAGGAGTCTGAGGGTCAGCTCCCATGAGCTTCCTTGAAGAAGCGTCTGGAAAGCCTAGGAGAACACACACAGTGCTTGTATGGGACAGTGTCTTGCTTTTATGGATATATTTTTAAGATTCATTCTTGCAGCTCAGGCTGCAGATATTTTTTCCACTGCTAAATAGTATTCCATTATCTGAATATATTTTAATTTCTGAATGCTCTCCAGTGTGTGTGTGTGTGTGTGTGTGTGGTATTAGGGAATGACCGACCCCTCACCCCTGCATTCTGCTACTGACATGGAACCAGGTTGTGTCCAGTTATTATGTGATTGTCATTGTCATTGCTGACGAGGTGGCTGCTGCTGCTCTGCTGTCACAAACAGAAGTGCTTTGACTCTTCCTGGGCATGTCTGCCAGCACTCCCATGAGGTCTCTCCATGGTGTGCGCCTGTGCAGGACAGCGCTGAGTCACAGGAGCTGCACAAGTAATGTCTTTCCCAAGTGGTCGCACCAGCGGCAGGCACTTGGGTGCCTGAGCTCACCTCCAGAGCTTGGTATTCTCCAACTTTAATTTTAAGCCTACCTGAGGTGATGCAGTGGTATCTTACTCTAATTTCTCTTTAACAGTCTTTGATTTTAAAGAGATTATGCGATAATCCCTACTTTCATGAATAATTTCCTGTTCGTATATGTTGTCCATTTTTCTGTTTGGTTATCTTTCTTCTTTTGATTCTCATACACTAACTAGGCAAGTGAATTTTGTCTGCTACCTATACTTCAAAGGCCCCCTCACAGGGTGCGGCTTCCCCCCCACCCCGTCCTTGTGATACATTTCAGTGAGGAAATGCTCTTGTGTAGTAGTGAATGCTATAGCAATCATGTTCTCATAGATTTTTTATGTCTCACTAAAAATAGTCCTCTACTAAAATTTCTTTAATGTTTTATTTTTATTCTATTCAACCTAGAAATTGGCTTTTTCTCTAATAGGGTACTATTGGAATAAAATATAATTTTCTTTTTTGTATATGGGAAACCAGTTGTCACAGAATAATATATTTAAGACTATCTTCCTCACCAGTAGGCCATGCCTAGCCTGTTAGGAATCAAATCCCCACTTAGGCATGGATCTTTCTGTCATTCCTGCTCTGTACCAGTGAGTCCAACTGCATATCACTCCAGCATTTTATATCTCCATGGCCTTTATATCTCCATGGCCTTTGTACGTGACCTTTTTAAAATAAGTTTTCTGTGTGATTATCATATGGAACCAATATATCTACCAACTTACTAATTTAACTAAGACATTATTTTCTACAGCTGATTACGTCATATACAAAACTGGCACCTGCTGAGATGGGCACACCGACCAGGGTTTGAATCGTGATACACCGTGCCGACCCCGCCCCCAGGACACGCCGAGATGGTGATTGACAGTGGACATGCACGCTCCTGTGATCCCTGCTCTTCGGGAAGCTGAACACAGGCGGATTCCCAGTAGTCCAGTCTACATAGTGAGACCCTGGAGACCCTGTCCTAAAAGAAGAAAGGTGACTTTTTACTTTTAACCCCAATAATTAGAAACGTTCCCTTCTCCTTTGTGTCTAATATCTGGAACAGGGCTTCCAGCAGAAAGAAAAGCCAGCTCTCTTGATCCCTTAGGAGCAGGAGGCATTGTTTCAACATTTCGACATTATATATTACTTGTGTCACATTTTCTGTACAATCTTGATCAGATTAAGGAGCTCGCTTCTTATTCAAACTGCCAGAACCTTTATTATCAATGGAAGCTGAATTATATTAAATATTTATATATTTTTCCATAGCATTGAAGTAATCAAGATATTTTCTTTTCATTAAAAGGTATCATCTAATATTAAAGTCATCTTGCATGGAGACATTTGCACTATTTTTGATAAGCTATATAAAGGACAAGTTGGTTACTCTGATTCCCAAACACTGAAAATGATCCAGGATTTTTGTTGCTGCAGAGGCTGTGTATTATTGTGAGTTGCTGCATGCTGTTGTATTTCAAGGACTAGGGACCAAACCCAGGGCCTTGTACTTGCGACCCATGCATTCTACTGTGACCCACACGCGGCTTGCAAGCGTTTCTTGGGCACACTGTGTACCATAAGTTGGCAGTCACCCTGACCAGGCGCCAGCTGCCTGGTTCCAAGCATAGGAGGTCTCTGTGCACTGGAGGGACTCGCCTGGTCAAACCCACTCACATCCAGAGAAAGAATCCAATGGGATAGTGTGAGTTGCGTGTAATGGAGGGCAACGCTTTGTGTATTCCTGATATTTCTTGATAACATTTCTTGGGGCCCGGCAGGATGGCTCAGTGGTCTAAAGCGCCTGCTTGGGAAAGCTTGGGCGGCTTCAGGGACCGTGGTTCGATCCCCAGCACCACATGCTGTGCCAGCCCTGCCCTCAGGGTGGGCTGAGCCCGCCATGAAAATGAGTGAATAAACAAAGGTTCTGAAACAAGAAAAAAATAAAAAATAAATAAAATAAAAAAATCTTTTAAAAAAAAATTTCTTATGCTTTGTGTCTAGTTGTCCCCCCAAAGCCTGGTGCAATCATGAGGTAAGAACTTCTAGAGTTTGAGACTTGACTCATGATCCACTGGGATTATGTGTTTTAATACCGATGAAATTATGGGTCTGAGTACTGTTGGGAATTACAGATGTGGCCTGACATGGATAGGCTGAGGCAGAGAGCCTGATGTAATATAAGAGAGATGGAGAGACAGACTCTCACTGTTGCTCTCTGCTGCCCTGGTTGGTCCGTTGCCTCTGTTGTGATTGTTGCTCCCCCACTGCCATGAACTGGATGTCCTCTGCCCAGTTCTACTCAGCCTTGGGCCAACTGAGTGTGGACTGAAACCTCCACAAACTGTGAGCTGAATAAACCCTTCCTTCCTTCATTTTGAGTGTCCGTTACTTGTCCCAGCAAGGAGTAAAAAGTAACTAAGACAACACTGAAAATAAAATCGCATGCTAAAGCACCCAGTTCTGATGGTAAAGATGCCTTGATCACGTCTATATACAGAAAGAAAAGCAGAAAATCACTGGGTCCTGGGAGGCTCGATTCACAAATCTTTTATTGCCACTTACGAGCAGCTTCAGCTGCTAGCACTTGTTTTGTTTTGTTTTGTTTTGTTTTGGTTTTTTTTTTCAGCTTCGTTTTTGCCATAAAAACTCACATTTCTGTCCTGAAGCAAGAACAGGCTCTAGAGCTGTGAAGACGGAATGGGGGGGAGGGCGCGCATCCTGCTGCAGGGGCCGGGGCATCCTCCTGGCGTGGGCAGAGGGTTTCTTTCTCTCAGTTTTCACTAAATTTGGCTGTAATACAATAAAAATAATTGGGCCTTGAACTGCTGTGGTTGAAAAGGTGACAGGACATTTAAAAATGTTCCTCCTGGGGGCTGGTGAGCCAGCTCATGGGACTAAGCGCCTACTTAGGCAGGCTCACCGAGACTGAAAACCCGAGGATGTACACACGTCTCAGCCGCGACCCTATAGCAAATACAGAAATAAATAAATAAATAAATAAATAAATAAACGTTCCTCTTAGAAGGAACTGAATACTGGGTATCAGAAAACAGTTGGAGTACTTAATTTCTAGTTCTAACACTCTGTATTGTGGGAATTAATTTACCCATGTGCACAAATCACTTTTGAAATTTACAAAAGAGGGGCCCGGCGGGATGGCTCAGTGGTCTAAAGCGCCTGCTTGGGAAAGCTTGGGCGGCTTCAGGGACCGTGGTTCGATCCCCAGCACCACATGCTGTGCCAGCCCTGCCCTCGGGGCAGTCTGAGTTGACCATAAAAATGAGTGAATAAACAAACAAAGGTTCTAAAACAAGAAAAAAAAAATTTCTAAAAAAAAAAATAAATAAATAAATAATAAAAAATAAAAAAATAAATTTACAAAAGAAAAAGTGCTCATCATCCTAAGATGAAATATTTTAATATGTTTTAGAAAAAATATTCACGTTAAGTTTGTTAAAATCTCATCTTTCCATCCTCATATGTGAGGGAAGATCTTCAACCAAAGTGCTCTAACTTTTGCAATTTCAGAGTCCATTTTTAATCCATTACATTTTCCAAGGAAGGTGAAGATATCTTATTATGATTTTTTTTCCTTTCCGTTGCGAGAGCAAATACCACATGTTTATATACTTGTCTGTATTCTTAAATGCCTTCGCAAATTAGCTAATCAGCAAATACAAATATATCTTCACTGTAATTAGAAGAAAAAAATTAAACTCAAAGTATATTCCAAGCACTCGGTATTTGATACCACCGAACAGAAGACTACAATATTTACCGTTAATGAAGAGCTTCTACAAATTTACACTAGGTAATTGAACCCAAAAGAAAACAGACTAAGTTCATGATTATAAAAACAATTATCAGATGCTAGGAAGTGGGAGAGCCTATGGAAATGAAACGGGAACGCGGGGAGAGGGTCCTGGAAGGCGGGCGGCAAGGAGGAGAAGCGGTCAAGGTCAATAGGAGTTTGGAATACTCCCCGTGATGACCTTACACATGAGGTACTGCAAACACAGACCCATGAAACCACATGTAAATAAACAAAAACTGCCTTCTCAGGGAGAGGTGATTTATTCTACAATGCTCAGCAAGGTTAATCCTTAAACTATTCCATTTTTTTCAAAAGAAGTGGTGTATGGATGTGTATATGTGTGTCCACATAAGTGTGCATGTACGCATGCACCAGTATGCCAGTGAACAGGAAGCAAATAGGAGCTCATAAAATCACCGCCCAGAAAATAAATAGAAGTGGTAGGAGCAATAGTACAAAAGAATGCCACGCTGCTGAGTATGGTTCTAAGTAGTTTGAACTTTTGACAATGAACTATATGTGTGCTCTGTTTAACAGCTAAACACAAGAGCTAAAATTTCTAATATAATAAATAAAGGAAATGATCTGAGGACATTGAAAGCTTAATACTGAAATAAAAGATCTAGTAAGTAACATCAGGCATTAAAGTAAAATACTGTTGAAAGTAAATTAATACAGGGCCAGCCAAACAGCTCAGTGGATTAAAGTGCCTGCAAGCAGGCTCAGGGGCCTGGGGTTCGATCCCTGGGCCTGCTGTGCCGGCCCAGCCCCAGGGGCAGGTGGAGGCAGCAATTGAGACTGGGCAGGGGGGCACACACCTGTAACCCCAGCTCTTAGAAGGCTGTAAATAGGTGGATCACTCCAAGTTCTATCTAGTAGTGAGACCTCAATACACTGCAGACCCTTCCCTAAAATACAATAAATAAATAATAAAGTAAATTAATAATCTAATTCACCTGATTTACAGCTATACTTTCGCATCCATATAGGCTGTTCCTCAAGTGTTAAGGAGACTCTCATTTCATTAAAACAGCAAAAACAGGAAAATAAACCTAATTTCTATAATGTGATGATATTTCAGTTCATACTCCATACTCACACAAAGAACGGAGATGATGGATGATTGGTGAAAGAAACTAAATAAAATATACCTACCTGAGTTTGGTGACAGATGCTGGGAGGCTGCCTTAGTCACTTTTTTCTCATTCCTGGGACAAAACACCCGACATCCACAACTAGGAGGGAAAGCTTTATTTAGCTCACAGTTAGTGGAGGTTTCAGTCCATACGGAGCTGGCTCCAAGGCAGAGCAGCACACAGAAGAGGGCAGCAGGCCATGATGGTGGAAGACAGCAAAAGGCAAAAGGAGGAGTCACAGCTGCAGCAGCCAGCAAGCCTCTCTCCGCTCCCTGATGACCCACCGCTAGGCCAGGGGTAGGGACAGGATGACAACGACACCACTAGACACAAACCGTAACAGAGGCTGAGGCAGGAAGGTAGTAAGATCAAGCCTAACTTGTGTACTTAATGATTTAGGGAGACCCTGTCTCTAAATATATTTTCTAAAACATTTTAAGCTTATTAGTGCTTTTTTCTAATGTATTTAGTACAGAGTCTACAGGGTCTCACCATGTAGATCAGGCTCGTGCAATGGTTTTCCTGTTTTCAGCTTCCCAAGCGCTGGGATTACAGGCATGCACCATCACGCCCAGTTTCAATTGACATCAGAGCACACCCTGGGGGAGGGGCTGGCAGGGCACGCCAGCGATTGAACCCCAGCCGCTGGACTCTGGTAATATATATAGATATATATATATGGAATTTATACCTGTACATGATATATTTTGATTCCTCTTATTTTCCTCTTAAATTCCCTCCCCTCCCTTTAATTCCTTTTCCCTTCCTTATTTACAAAGATATGTTTTGACTTTATTTTGTATTTTTATTGTTTTTTTCTTTTCCCCTTCATTTCTTCCCCTCTTTCCCTACCCTAGGTCTTCCTTCATTTTGGGCAATTTCCACCTATTCACAATATCTATGGCACATCTTGGCTCTTATATGATCTTCCAGTCTCCTCCACCAGAGAGAGAGGGTGCTATTTACACGTGTGAATCTGATTTATTTCATTTAAGTGTATGGCCTCAGGGTGAATCCATTTACCTGGAAATGTCTTAGGCTTAGCCTTCTTTATAGGACAGTAGTACTCCATTGTATAAAAGGACTCAGAAAGGAATTAAATGATTCTAGAGTCCATGGCTAAGGAATACAACATTGTAGAAAGCAAAGCCATCAATCTCATCTGACCCAGCAGTCAGACCCACCCAGTGAGTGAGACATCCCCCCAGGCCCTCCTGAAACTCATCCAACCCAACAACCAGCCCAGGTATGACTTGAGCATTCTGGAAGGACCAATTGACCCGCACACAGCAGCCCTGACCCACCAACCAACCAACCAACCCGCAGGCACATAGAGGTCACTGCTATACAAAATGATATAGACAAGGAATAAAATGCATTCTCAGGCCCCGAGCCCATCTGGAACAAGTACAGAAGACACTACTATAGAAGACAGTGGGAATCATGCAGCCCAAATATCTGAGTTAGTAACAGCTGAAGTAAACAAACAAATGCAAAAATGTATAGAGGAATTCAGATTGGAGATAACCTCTCAAGTAAAAAAGGAAATTTTTGAATTACTAGAACCCAAAGTAAAAGTATAGAAGGAATCAGATCAGAAATAATCTCTGAAGTAAAAATAAGTCATCTCTTAATTAATAGCGTCTGAAGTAGAAGAACAACTACAGAAAGGTAGAGAGGAAATGAGAGCAGAAACAACCTCTAAAGTAGAAAAAGAAAGGATAACTATAATGAAAGACTTAATAAATGCCTCTAAAGAAGACACTGATAAAAAAATTAGAGGAGATTAGAAAAATGATGGAATCCTTGAATGAGCAATATAGAAAAGAAACAGATCGCATGAAGGAGTTCCAAAGAGATATACAAGAATATAAAATCTCAATCACAAGCTGGCAACATCCTATGAACGAAAGTGAAGATAGTTTCAGATCTTGAAGACACAGTTGCAGCTAGTGAAAAGGTAAGAAAGGATCTCTTAAAAACAACCAGAATGCAGGAAAGAGAAGCCGTCCTTTATGTTAATAAAAAGCAGTGGTAAGGAGATGTTAGCTAAAGGGTACGAAATTCCACTCAGACAAAACAGATGAACTCTGGAGATCCATTGTACCGCACGGTGACTATGGCTAATAGCAGTGTATTGTATATTGTGGAAAACTGTTAACACAGCAGCCCTTATAAGTGCATGTGTAATTGAGTATGTTAATTTGCATGCTTTATTCATTTCATGTACACCTCTATCAAAGTATGACATAGAATACCACAAATATATACTAATTTTGTCAATTATATTGTAATAAAAGTATGGAGAAAAATGAAAGGGCAAAGGGAGGAGCCGCAGCTGCAGCAGCCAGCAAGCCTCTCTGATGACCCCACCCCACCCCAGGCCAGAGGTAGGGACAGGGCGACAACAACACAACTAGACACAAACCAGAACAAAGGCTGAGGCAGGAAGGTGGTAAGATCAAACCTAACCTGTGACCGATTTAGGGAGACCCTGTCTCAAAGTATATTTTTAAAAATTCTTTAAGCTTATTGGTACTTTTTTAAAATATATTTAGTACACGGTCTACAGGGGTCTCACTATGTAGATCAGACTCATAGTGGTCCTCCTGTTTTCAGCCTCCCAAAATGATAAGACAGAATAAAACAAGGTGTCCAGGGCAAAGCATTAAAACCTAGTTAAGTCTACCCAGAAAACCAGCTATTGACCCCTGTGAGATGCTAGGAGGATTTTTTTTCCAAGCTTTGCTTTGATTCGGTTGCTTAGTTGGTGGGCTGGTCAGCATGCTTTAATATTTTCACTCTTAGCAAACATTGTTTCAAGATAAACACATAAATATTAAGAATATAAAAATTCAATTGAATTAAATTTAAAAGGCCCTGGTACCATACCAACAGATCACAAACAAGCCTTTATGCACTTGGGCCATATGTGTAATACACTGATTTTTCAGGGAAAAGGGGAGGAGGATCTGATGTGCTAGTGGCCTCTCTCTGCCTGCTAAACGGAGAGAAGTTTAGCGAAATGGACTAAACGCTGGTCCCCACCTTCCAAATCCACAAGCCATTTCCTGAAACCTGGCTGACGCCTCTGGCGCTTCCCATCAGTAGCAGAAATTACCTCTCGGAACCTCCAACATGTCTTGCGTCTCAGAGCCTTAGGATGAATAATTAATGCGCCTGCACTCCCAGGCCTCTGGAACGAGCACATATTTTATAAGTAAATAACTAATGTCTGAGAGGAAATGTGGGCCGGTGGGACGAGGTTCTGGGAAGCAGCCTGGGTCCACGTGAGCCTCCCTGCCCCACTGATGACCACCAACTTCCGCTTTTAGAGTTGGTTTTCGGACCTAGTTGCTGACAGTGTCAGCTTCCTCCGCAGATTGGCAAATGAATGTCATTGTGGCCTGTGAAAGAGAGTGGAATTAGCTATATCATGTAACCGCAGGAAGCCACAAATAATGTTAACAGATAGCTGGCCATAAATTTACTTTAACTGGTGAATTATGCATTCAGTACTCTGCACCTGAAAGCAGTTTTCTTCTCCTTTCCTGTGTCTGTGTTAATCTTTGCTACTTTGTGAACCATTTCTACATTCATAGAGCATATTACATGAAGTACAAGCTTATTTATGTAATCATATTATATATACTTATTTAGCCTCACATTGCTGCTTGACTTTGAAAGTTATTTCCACTTCATGCTGTCATTTAATTAGACTTTTTAGATTCCAATCCAAAGGTCTTCTGTTGCATAAAAGTACGCAACTACAGAAGAATCCTTGACCTTGACCTTTTTCTGCTAGTAAAGACTCAAGACTTCGCACTCCCTGTGGCACCCTCGTTCTCATAGATCCTCCTTTCCACTGTAGACTCATTTCAAGCACAACTCTCTTGCATTTATGAGGGTCTTAACTTCTCTGCAGTTACTCGGGAGACTTTTTCTACATGCTTTGAGAGACTCAAGCAAAGACAGGAAACTTGGGCTTGTAAAACAAGTGAAAGAATAGACTGAGGGGCCCAGGAAGCCAAGTCAAAGGACAGCATAGGGTCACAGGGACAGCAGGGGTGACTCCCCTTCTCTGTATCTGCTTCCTCGTGTGCAAAGAGAAACTATTGTTTCTTTCTCTTAGAGCTATGCTCAAAATTAAATTAAATAATGTACTTAATGTGCATAACATACAGGCTTTCTAAACATGAGTGCTTCTCAATACATTTCTAGTGTTCCTTATCCAGTAAGAAGGGACACATCTAAAACTCAGTTACTGCTTCAAAAGCAAAAATAAGTAGGATTTCATCCAACTGAAAGCCTTGTGCAGGCGAAGAAACAACCAACAGAGTAATAGTGATCAACATCCCAGTAGCAAGCAGGTAATGGACAGAGGGCCTCAAAAGGTTTCTCTCCAAAGAAGACATGCAGCTCACCAAGGGGTGCATGCGAGCATGCTCAGCCTTGGTCAGCATCACAAATACACCACAAGTCCTCACTTCAACCCAGCTACGATGGCCATTACCAGAAAGATTCAAGCCCGAGCTTTGCAAATCACTACAGCCAATATGGCAGACAGCATGCAGGTATCTCCAAAAATTAAAAAGAGAAGCACATTATGATTTAGCAATCTGCGTCCCTATCTACAAGAATGGAAATCAAGAGATAATTCTGCCCTGCCGCTCCCACAGCAGCACTACTAACAAGGGCCGCGATCAGAAGCCACTCAGATGTCCGTCGGTGGATGAGTGGACGAGCACTGTACTTGGTATAAACACACCAGAGAACAGCATGCAGCCTTCAGAAATAACGAAGTCCTGCCATTCACAACAGCACGGATGAACTTGCAGGATATCCCTGAAGTGAGAGACCTGGGATAAGTCATACCTGACCTCACTTACATACATGTGTAGGCTTTAAAAATTCAATTCCCAGAAACAAAAGTAGGTGATTTCTAGAAGGGACCTGGGGCGGGAGGTGGGGGAGGGCGCAGTGTTAAGAGACCTATTATATAAAAGGATGAGTAGAATTAAGAGCACTACCTGTGTTCTTGAAAATTGCTGAGGGTAGATTTTATTTTGTTTATTTATTTATTTATTTTGGTCTTTTTGAGACATGGTCTCGCTATGCAGTTCAGGGTGGCCTTGAGCTTACTTATATAGCTTAGGCTGGTCTCAAACTCACACCGATCCTCCTGCCTCAGCCTCCAAAATGCTGGGACTACAGGCATGCGCCACCATGCCTGGCTTAACTGAGGGTGGGTTTTAGATGTCCTCACTCAAAAAAATAAAAAATAAAAAAAGGAGGTGAGGTAATGACAATATTAATTAGCTTTGTTTATTTTTTTATACGTATTTATTTATTTTAGTCTTTTTGAGACAGGGTCTCATTGTGCAGTTCAGGCTACCCTTGAGCTCACTTTTGTAGCCCAGGCTGATCTCGAACTCACACCAATCCTCCTGCCTCAGCCTCCCAAGTGCTGGGATTACAGGAATGCAGCAATATGGCTTAATTAGCTTTATTTAGTCAGTCCATGAAGCACACATGTATCAATACATCCAACTGTCCGGTACAAATGCATATAATCTTTATTAACTTAAAACTAGAATGAATAAATTCATACCTCCTGGTCAACAATAAATATAAAACTCCCAGAAATCATCTCTCATGGAAATATTGTTGCCAATTCTACTGCGCAAGACATAAATGACAATGGACATACAGTGGCCACCCTGACTGCCCTCCTGCCAACATGTCCTGTCCAGGCCTCCATCCAAGTTGTAACAAATTACTCTTCTAACTTTCGCTTACTAGTTGGCACCTCCACCAAGCTGTGACTTCAGGAGAAAGATACACTCTTGTTCTACCTCAATGTAAGTTCAGAAACCCCCCAGGCATGACTGAACAGTCAGGGCCTCACAAAAACTCGTGGAACAAGCGAAAGCCCATCTTGTTCTGCAACTAAGATCAGCTGCTATGAACCTGACTCATGTGAAGGTCACTAGAGGGATATCTCACCATGAAATAAGCAACAAAGTGAGCTTCCAAAGCCCAAAAAATCAGCATCAATTTTTATTAATACACAATCAGGTCAAAATACTGATTATCCTTTTAGCCCACTGATCTCTCTAATTTTTGGTCTGAAAACCTTAGTTTTTAAACATCCAGAAGATGATATTATTAATGATATTATTGCCCTGTAACAGAGGCAGTTGAGCTTAACATTGCTGTCTGAATATCAAATACCTTAGACCTAAATGAATTGCTATTTTCCAACAACCATGAATATTCTAGAATTTAAATCCCTATGTAATGTTAAAAAACAACTACACATGTTTACACAGAAATTTAGAAATCAAACTGTGTACAATATTGTAACAGGACAATCCTATGATTTTTTCTCTTGTATCACTTTTTCTCAGTATGTAAGAGAACCTGTGCTGTGACATCTTGTAACTCAGCTGTTCACGTCAAGGACATTACGGGACACAGAAGAAAGTGACCAGTGGTGTACAGTGTGCCTAAGAAGAGTCACCTAGAGAGAAAACATTCTCTTAGGCTTCCACAGAAAGCAAATTGGTCAAGTAATGGCCATGACTAATCCAGACGACTGACACTGACAAAAAATCTACAAGGGCTGGGAAGATAGCTTTGTGGCACAAGTGCCTACCTGACAAGTGCAAGGTCCCAAGTTTGAACCCCAGTCCCGCCAAAAAAAAAAAAGTCCACAAAGTGCTGTATATGGTTCCAGGGTAAATTCTGAAGGGAATTTGACTGATCTTGTCAGATAGCAAAAGTTACATTTCTAGTTGTATAGGTCTTGCTTTAACTTAGTCTTAACCATCCTTCAGGAAAATGTAACCACAAGGTATAAAAAGTAATGCCATATTAACATGCTGAGCTGTAAAAGGCCCAAGTTAACAACTTCTGACAATTGCTAGTTGTGTTGAAAACTCACTACTATTATGGACTATTAGACTACACTGGGTTATTTTGCTGAATTCAAGTATCTACAGTCTTTGGACTGGCTTCAAGTATGAAAAGGTCCTTTAAAACCTCTCCAAATACAGCTTCTCTAACTCAGTGGAACAGCCATCTCTGATGAAATGAAACAGAAAAGGAGGATATGGTGGGAGTCACACAAGCTAGCTGTTATGGTTTATATCTAGTTGACCCCCCCCCCCGTGCCCACAAAGCCTCATGCAATCATGGGGCGGGGACTTCTAGAGTTTGAGACTTGATCCACGATCCACTGGGATTACGTTTTAGTACTGATGAGATTATGGTCTGAGTACTGCTGGGAATTATAGGTGTGACCTGAGGCAGATAGGCTAAGGCAGAGAGCCTGATGTAGTATAAAAGAGAGACAGAGAGACAGACTCACGCTGTTGCTCTGCTGCCCTATTTGTTTGGCTGCCTCTGTCACCATTTTGTTGCTGTTCCGCCATCATGAACTGCTGCTCTCTGCCATGTGCCACTCAGCCTTGGAGCCGGCCAAATATGGCCTGAAACTTCCAGTAACTGTGAGCTAAATAAACCTTTCCTTCCTTCATTTTAGGTGTCAGGTATTTGTCCCAGCAACGAGTAAAAAGTAGCTAAGACACTAGCAAATTAATGTATGTAGGTGGGACTAGGCCTCAGTGCCTAAAGCAAACAAGATACCCAGTCCCGAGAGAAGCATCCTGTCTGATTAAGGTCAGCTGTTAGTCACTAGGTAACCTTGTGTCACATGTTCCTAACTTTGCAAAAGTATAAATAAAGGACCATTTTGTTCTGAAAAAAGAAAAAAAATATGTATGCACAAGCTAGTTAGGATAGATATACAGCTACTTTCTCTTGGTTCATTAAGAAGAAAGATTTGTACTAATATTGCTTAGACAAGATATCATGTCTGCATCATATCTTTTGAATAGCTACTATAAAGACAATGATATGCAACATATTAATTATCATAACTGTTGTCCTAAATAGTTTTGAAACTGTTTCATTGCTATTTTATCTTTTTTCTCATTAACATGAGCTACATAATAAAATAAAATAAAAATTTTATTAATATGCAATCAAAATGAAGTTCAACATTTGCACTCATTTCAAGGGGCTCTTCGCACCCTGTGTCGCTGTCGGCCACATTCCTAGTGGAGGTACTGCTGAGCTGTATCTCTTGCCAAAAGTCTAGAATCATCATACTTTGTTGGTTCCACAACCTCATGGGTTAGAAAACCCCAAATTGAGAGGCATTTGATCAAGAAAGGAGCTTCAATAGCCAAAGTTCAAAATCAGCCCAAAACCTTGGCAGAACTGCCTTTTGCAGCCCGCCAGGAGCAACCGATCAACCACAGCAGCCAGGTCAGTGGAGACTGTGGCACCAGCTAGTGAGGTCCCAAGGTTAAGGAATGCCACTTTGCAAGACATCAGCAACCAGAGCAGGCAGCAAAGAGCAGAGCAGAGCACAAGAGCAAGAGCCCCTGCATCTCCATTGTACAAGTCTTGTACAGGTTGTTACCTCATATTTACATTCTTCCACAGTAACCTAAACGGTGCAGCTGCGAACCAGTCTGGCTTTCTGCGGCCCCCAGGGAAAACATCAAGGGCATTCAGAAAATAAAGATGAGACAAAAGCTGAGATCAGATGGAATGGCCTGTGTGGGGTGGGGAAAGAGAACTGAGGAATCATAGTCAGGCCATTTATTTATACTTTTGACAAAGTTGGTATCACAAGAGGCAGGGCTGCCTAGCGAATAATGACTGGGATTGTCTCAGGCAAGATGATTTTCTCAGGACCAAAGTATTTCCAGCTTCAGCTGCTCCCTACAGTGCATGTGTGTTGACCTGTGCTAAGTAGTGGTTATATAACTGCCCCACTGTGCGCCTGCTGTAGACAAGCGGGGTCACCTCCCCGGGTGTCCTTGGATGACCCTGAGCTTTGAAGCACTTCAGGTGCTTACCCACAATCATCTGCACTTCAAAAGAAAGAAGGTAAGTAGTTTAGTGGCAACGAAGGGAACCCATTCCAAACCCAGGATCTGTTTGTATCTTCTAAAATGTGTCACTTTAACTTGGTTTGTTTTTTGCTCCTTTTTGTTTTATTTTAGTCTCTTTCAGTAAAAATATCATTAAATACCAGAATAAAGTATCACTCCTACTCCTTTTCATCCCAAGGGTTTTTTAAATTTTATTTTCTCCTAATAGTCTAAGGGAAAATAGAAGGCTCCATTGTCGGAAAGAATTGTTAGATCTGTATTGAGCTTTTGGAGATAGCCCTGTTTCTAGTCCTTGTCAGAAAGCAGAGAAGAAGAAAGCCGCCTGGCCCTATCAGCCCAGACACTAATTTAGAGACGGCCTTTGCAGAGGAACAATCTGCCCTTGGTGTAAAGCAGCCTTTGTGCTTTGAAGTGTGTAGGTTTCCTAGGCTAAGCAAACCTGAAATACGTGCAAAGAAGGGTAAGAGAGCCATCCCTGGGTACCCCAAGTCTCTCCAGAAAAGGAAAGCCTCCATATAGCTGAGTCTGCCTTCCTTCTACCCTCCCACTACCTTGCGTTTACCTGAAGCCATCTTAAATGAAGCTCAGCCTCTCACTCCAGGGTAATGAGTCGGGTTACGTGGATGGAAGGGTGCAAGGGAAGGAGAGAGGAGGGAGGGAGGGAAGAAAAGAGACCAGAAATGCAGGCGGGGCCTCGGCCCACCCTGGTCCTCCCGACAGAAGCCTTTGACAGAGACATGTGAGAAAATAGTATGTCACTGCAGTTTTAACTGGAGTTCATTTGAGTACAAATAAAATTCCATATTTTTATATGCTAAAGGCCTATCTGTGCTTTCTTAGTAAATTGCTTCTTAATGTATTTTCCCTTCTTCTATGGGATTTTTAATGTTTCTTCCCTCTCAACTTTTAAAAGTTCCAGAGAGAGAGAGAGAGAGATATACAATTTTTTTTGGTGGTACCAGGGATTGAACTTAAGACCTTGTGCTTGCCAAGCAAGCACTTATTCCACTGAGCTATCTCCCTGGCCTCCTAGATATAGATATAGATATAGATATAGATATAGATATAGACATAGATATACATATACATATACAAATACATATAGATGATATAGACATAGATATAGATATATCAGACTTTTGACTCTGATTATGACACGTTGATAAAAGCAATGCTATGCAAATACATAAAAATGTTTTAAACTTTATAGTGAAATGCATCCAGGTGTTTCATCAGAATTTAGAATCATATTTAGAAAGCCTTTCTCTAAATTCAGATTTTTGGCAGAATTCACTCATTTTCTTTTCATTCTTATATAGATTCCCTTTTTTAGCAGAAAATATTTATTGGAGAAAAGAAGACTCCTGTCTGAGACAGACAGAGAAAGAGAGAGAGAGAGAGAGAGAGAGGAGGGGTCCCTGGATAGGGTCCCCCTAGATTCACTTTCACATTTAGATTTTTAATCCACTTTAAGTTTATTTTGTTAGATGGTAGAAGAAAAGTCGATGTTCACCAGGCGTAGTTGGTGCCCACAGGACTGGCACATGCCCACCAGGACTCTGGGGGCTGAGGCAAGGGAACCAAGATTCAAGGCCAGCTTGGGCAATTTACAGACGTAGCAAGACCCCACCTCAAAATAAAACTTCTAGGAAAGCCTGGAATGTAGCTCGGTATGACGCGCTTGCACTCAAGCCCTGCACTGCAAGACAAAAAGAAGGATGGGAGGGAGGAAGAGAAGCACAAAGACACTGCCTTAGCCATGCAGAAGTGACTCAGTGGCGGGGCAGCACACTCCTGTAGCCCAGGCCTTGGGAAGCTGAGGTCAGAGAATCGCCATGGGGTCAAGGCCAAGCTGGGCTACACAGTGAGTCTAGGCAAGCCTGAACTACATAGCAAGACCCTCTCTAAAAAAAAGAAAATACTTCAAAATTGAAGGATGGTCCAGTGTCTCAATACCGTCTGTGAAGTGGCCATCTCCTCTGTAAGGATAAAACCTGTCAGATGCACAAAAACCCAGACGACTCCTTTTAGACGTTTTAATCCGTGGCATTGGCCTGTGTTCCCCTCATGTTCTAGCCCCACTGTTCCAATCACAGAGACGTGTAGGCGTTTTAATGAAGATGAAGAAGTAGGTCCCCTCGGTCCGTGTCACCCTGGCAATTCCTTACAGGTCATTTTCAACATGAACTTTGCTGTCACCTTCTTCGGCCTCACAACAAGATGCCGGTGGGTACACTTGTTAGGAACATATTAGCTCCACAGATCAAGTCTGGGAGAGCTGACGCTTGGATAAAATCGAGAGGTACTGCCCGAGAGGAAAGGATGTCTTTCGCTGTGTTTGTCAGAGTGCTTTATTCTTCTCTTTATGAAGATTTGGTGCACTCACTGTGAGGCTTATCCACAGCTTCCCTTTGCACTTGTGGTTATAGCTCCTGTAGATGAGCTCCCGTGTGGCCCCTTTGAGTGGGTCAGGCTTTCTGTGCCACAGGTACAGGGGGCCAGATACCCCTGTCGCAGTACTGTCTTGTGCCTCACAGGGTATTTGGAAGTCTCCCGGGCTGCTACTCACTAGAAGCCAGCAGCAGCCCTGCCTCTGCTCCCAGTCATCCAAGATCTACCTAGATACTGCTGGGCGTCACCCGGGTGGGGGCCAGGGAGGCGGACTTCCCTCAACTGAGAAATGCCAGCTTGTCTAAAGGCTATCAACTTTCTGCATGCTAATTCTATATCCCACAGTCTCGCTAAATGATTGCTACATTTTCTGCTCAAGTCCTGAAGCATTTGACAATAAGGCAGTAGTCAAAAATGCCATCTTTACTGCCAGTAAAGACTTACAGAAGACTGTGGCCCACCTCTGACAGCTCAAGGGTCTTCCTAAGGTGAACCCCCCCAGAATGAGGCGCACACTCCCCCAGTCACAGACAGCAAGACAGATCCTCCCTCCTCCTGCATTCTGGCACTTTGCCAAGAGAAAGACAGCACTCTGGGCACAAATGCACAACCTGTCCTCCAAAACATTTTTAGAAGATTAAAGAGGAAGAGACAGACCAAGAGCATGCTCCACAAGGAATGAGATATCAGAAGTTAGGAGGAACACGTGCTTTGCTACAGCGGCCTCCCTCGAGACCTCCACCAGCCAGGCCCATGCCTCCCTGGAAGTCACCTTGTTGCAGAGCCGCTTCTTAGCCACCTACGATGTCTGTGGACACATAGATCTATGACACCAGACTGTCACACTTGTGGCCACTCTGATCCTGGGGACCAAGGAGACCAAGGCTAATCATAGTCTGGAGATGCTCGTTCAGTGTGTGGCCCTTTGTACCAGGGCTCCCGATCTGCCTGAAGAACCACCGAGTCTCTATAACGTGGCTTCCCTATCTCCTTCCTTTCTTACAGCTCAAAGCTGGTTTCCAGGAGACAGGCAGCACCCTGTGACTACCACTGCCCTCACTTCCCAGGGCACTGAGATGAAATACCCGACTCCCACAGCTTAGAGGACGGGAGGTTTATTTTGGCTCCTGTGACAGAGCCTGGTTAGCAGACACGAAGGCAGAAATAGCACAGTAAAAGAGTGAGGACTGAGGACTGCCATGCATCCCGTGGTAGCCAAGAAGCAGAAAGGGAAGGGAGGAGCCAGGGACAGGACTGCCGCCTCCAGCACTCACCCTTAGTGACCACCTCCAAGCAGGCTCCGCCTGCTGACATCACAGTGGCCCAACCCACTGCTGTGTCACCTCTGCCATCCATTCATATTTCTAGAGCCCTACTCTGGACCTATGAGGCTTGACGGAGCATTTTAGAACTAAGACTTTCCCTGTTTGGTCTCCATAAAGCTCCACAGGCAAAGCACTCATGCTTCCCTCTCCATCACAGCCTCACTTCCCCATGGCCACTGGATTAATCCTGCACATAAATGTTCTACCCCATCAATGGCACCGGTCTGACAAGGAAGTAGGCTCTCCATCTTGTTTTTGTGAACTAGGAAATACAACAAGCATTTCTTCCAAAATGACTCAACCATCATGAGACATTCATACGGCGTGGCAAGCATTATGCCACAGCTCTAATGACAAGGATTCCTTGGATCGAGATTCCAGGCCCTTGAGATGAGACACTCAGTCTTGTCTGTATCCCGGCATGCAGAGCTGTGACTGTGCTCTTTGGAAGTCCTGGACAACAATATCTGCACTTCCAGCCATGTGGCTATTTAGGTCTCTTCTTGTATGTTCCACATGCCTACAAATTTGGAACTCAAACACCTCACCTCCTCAGTTGCAAGAAGATCACATCATGGGCATGAGGAGGAATGCTAAGGAGAATCGTATCCTTAACTGCTTGGCGATTAAAGCTGGCTTGAGTTTGTGCTCATGGATAACAGCCTTGGAGGGCTAAACCATGGTATGTAATTCGGGAATCATTACAAAAATTGCAGTGTCCCTTTCTCCTCGTATCTGTCACTTTCAGGAATTATTAGCCTATGGCCCCAAGCTCTGGGTAACACCTAAAAAATGATGTTGATATCACTTCTTTAAAATATATGCTACATCAGGGCCAGGTAAATAACCTGAAACATATACATAGATGGCTAGTAGTAAAAAATAAATATGAATTCACACAGAAGAGAAATTTTTCTGCAACTGAGGAAGAATTTTGGCTCTGTGCTTCCTAGCAGTCATAGTAATAAAAGCAAATACAGTAACTCATGCATCCCTATTAACCTTGAGGAACTTCCGTGAGTGTTTATATAAAAAATGTTCAATTGCATGATGAATGAACTCAGAAAACAGCTCAACTACAGATGCAGAAGTGTTTTTTAGATGAAACTTCCTTACCTTATAATAGCTAGGCTTTGAATGTAGATTTTTATACTGGCTTCTTATTGTATTTTTCTTTTCTTATCTTCTGGTGCAACTTTAAGACCAAGTTGAAGTAAGACTATCTAACAAAACATGTAATTTTTATATCTGACATTATCACTCAAATCCCCTTAGGATTTACCTTGAAACCATGTGCAGTGTTCTGTAGAACTTTTGTCAGGGTCAGCCATCTGGATAAACTGCAAACAACTTAAGTTTGAAGACCAAAATAAGAGAAAAAGAAGGGCTACAAAGATAGCCAATATTTTGGCCCTAGTCTTGCTAGGTCAATGAGGACTCAGGACATAAGAGAACCTGTACTGTAACATCCTATAATTCAGTGAGGTCCCAAATTTCCTGTTCAAGGAGATCATGGGGCCATAGAGGAAAGGAATTGATGATGTATAGTGTGCCTAAAGAGAGGCACCTAGAGAGAAAACATTCTCTCAGGCTTGCACAGAGAGCAGACTGGTCAAGCAATAGTCATGATTCATCTAGACGGCTGACACTGACAAAAGTTCTACAAAACACTGCACATGATTTCAAGGTAAATCCTAAGGAGATTTGACTGACAATGTCAGATATTAAAAATTATATGTTTTATTATATAGGTCTTACTTCAACTTGGTCTTAACCACCCAGCAGAAAAGTTTAACCATGAGGCATAAAAATTGAAGCCACATCAGTATGCTGAGCTGTAAAAGGCTCAAGTCAAAAACCTCCTACAATGTCAGTTCTGCTGACAACGCAGTACTATTACGGAATACTGGAATATGTATATATACAACTACATTATCTTAGCTCAATGAGAAGAAATATTTGTACTAACAGTGTTTAGAAAACTTATCAGGTCTAAATCTTTTACTCTGAACAACTACTGTGAGGACAACAACATGCATTGTATTAATCATTGTAACTGTCCTACTGACATGTTTTGAAACTGTCTCGTTGTTGTTTCTTTCTCATTAAAATGAAATAACAATAATAATAATAATAACAATAATAATAATGAAACTGGAGAAAATAACAAAAAGTCTTACCTTCTATATCAGTCAGTGTTTTACTAGAGAAACAGGAGTTACAAGATGGGCTCACAATGGCTGGCCACAGAGTCAGATGAGGAAGCATACAAAGACCATCTGCACACTGGAGCCCAAGGGTTTCAGTCCAAGGTCTGGAGCTCACTGCAGTGCTCCATTTGCATATCAGGAGGCCAGTGAGTCTGCGACAGAAGGCTGAAGCATCCACAGCAGAGTGTGTACTGGGAACCAGGAGTTGACATCCAGGGTGAGGGCAAAGACTGGAGCTCCTCCAAAGAACAAAAGCAGCTCCATCCTCCCCCACTTCCCCATTATACCATCTAGGTGATGAGCTGCCCTAGGGCAGGTTCTCTGCACCCTAGGGTACAGAACTGTTCAGCCAATTTAGTTAAGCTTCTCTTAACTAAACTTCTCGAGCTGATACAATCAGTCAACCATGACACTGTAAAATGTCAACTTCTGAACCATGTTTTCGGCAGGAGTTGGATGATCTTTTCAAGACAAGCATTTTGGGTTAATGCCCAAGGGATAGTCAGCCTTTATTCTGAACCACATAAGATTCCTTCGGAATAACCAAAGTGTGCTTGCATGCTAGTGGGAATGCGAGAGCGATGTACACCACACATATGTGGTGTGGTGGATGGGCAGCTAGTGGTCAGCATGCGACGCCCAGCTAAGCTGAATCAGCATGGTGCTGGTGGAGGGAGGCCCCCTGATGGTTGTTGCCAAGTGCATAAGGAGTGAACTGAAGAAAAGAACAGAAAAAGAGGGGCTGTTGATTCTCCTAGAGGCTTGCTGTGCTGGTTTTCCTGATACAGACCCGGCTATTCTCATCATAGAAGGAGCTCAGGACCTCACTGCCCCTGAGGATGGCTGCGGTACTTTTCAGGAGAGCTCTGGTTCTTACTTTGACCATCACTTCCTGTCTCCTGGGAAGATCCCTCAGCCCGCTGGCACAGAGCCTTCATCCTGCTGGCACGGACTCTCTCACTTCCATTGCTGATCCTTGGGTCTCCCCAGCACAGATGCATGAAGCAGGTCTGCATGAGACACTGTCGTGGGCTCTAGGCCTCCAGTTGGACGCACAGGGACACTGTCATGGGCTCTCAGTCTTCAGCTGGACTCCTGCAGGAAGTCGCCATGGGATCCAGGCCCACAGCTGGATTCTTTGGGTCTCTACTGTATGAACAGATCTCCTGCATTCTTTTGTATTTGACTCTTTGGGTAACAACTATAAAATACTCCTATAAATTACATGTGCTGCATTAAATTGTTTTCCTTATAAACCCTGACTAGAACATGTGGACAGATAATACTCCCATAGATAGGAGACAGAAACAGGACTGGAATGGTTTCAGAAATTAATGAGCCTCACTTATGTTTTCAGCTATAAAGGACATTATGGCATTTATAAAAGATAAAAGATAGCTACCAGAACAGTCAAGTAATCACTGAGGAAAATCTTTAAGTTCCTGTCAGTACCCAGACAGTTTGAAACACCAGGTCTTCACATTCACACAAGGAAGAAATTGTGACCCCCCCAGAGGAAGTAACTGCAGTTGAGGTGACCTTCATACTTCCATGCTATTGGAAGTCGCACTGACCCATGAGATTGACTCACTGATAGGCGAGCATTGGGCCATATCCAGAGCAGCCATGTTTGCAGCCTCAGTGAGTGGGCGGGTAACAAACGCGGACCTGACAGAAGATCCACTCACATCCCGGCCCTGCACTCCCAGCGCCAACTTGGGAAGCTCCCCAGCCCTTGCTAAGCCTCAGCTCTCTCTTCCACTTGATGGGGACCATGGCAGTGTTTGCTGCACTGAACTGCACTGCATGTGTGATGGGTGGAAAAAGAAGCCCCCAAAGTGCCCACATCCTGATGTCTGGCCAGTGCGACTGTGTCGCCTTTGAAGCTTCTGCAGGTTCAACTCTCGACCTTCAAAGGGACAGTTCTCCTGGATTGTCGAAATGGGTCCATCAGAGCCAGAAGGTCCTTGGCAGACTTGGAGAAGGAGGTGTGAAGCTAGAGTCAGAGGACAGGAGGGCACTGTGCCAGAAACACAGAAAGCATGTGCCCCTGGGGACTGCAGGAGGAATAGAATTCTGCGAAGAACTTATATCTAACACTGAAAATGATTTGGACTTCTGGTCTCTAGAGTTAAAATACTGTGCCATAAATTCATGTTGCTATAAGCACTAAATTTATGGTACTTTGTGCTAGTCATAGGAAACTAATCTAGAACTCAATGAGAAAACACGTGTGAGACAGCAGCACAATCGATGCCTGACACAATGAAGTAGCAAATGGACGCTGTTAACATTGCCACCATAGCTAGAGGCCATCCATGCACACCTTGCCCTGATACTAATTTTAAGGAATTTTTATTGAAATTTAATTGGACTGGGCACAGTGACACATGCCTGTAATGCCAGCATGCCCCACCATGCAGGAAAGCAGAAGTAGGAAGATCACCCTGAGGTCAAGAGCAGCCTGGACTCCACAGTGAGCTCAAGGCCAGCCTGAACTGAATAGTGAAACCCTGTCCTCAAAAAGCAAAAGAAGTGGGCTGGGGAGATAGCGCAGTAGAATAAGCGCTTGCCCAGCAAATGCAGGGTCCTGAGTTCAATCCTCCAGTACTTAGGGGGAAGAAAAGGAAGGAAGGAAGGAAGGAAGGAAGGAAGGAAGGAAGGAAGGAAGGAAGGAAGAAAGGAAGGAAGGAAAAGTGGAACAAAGAAAGAAAGGGGTTGGCCAGTTAGCTCAGCTGACTAAAATGCCTGCTTAGGCAGAGCGCAGTGGCCAGGGTTCAATCCTCGGTGTACTGTGCCAGGCCCACCCTTGAGGCACACTGAGACCTGGGCACTGGGTGCGCCTGTAATCCCAGGCAGGAGGTTGAAAACAGGAAAATCACTATAAGTCAGATCTGTGTAGTGGAATCCTGTAGACCCTGTACTAAATGCGAGAGGGACAGAGACAAAGAGACAGAGAGAGAGACAGAGAGAAATGAAAGAAGGAAACTAAATTGGATGAAAATTCCATTATTCAGTTCTTTTTTAAAACTATCAAAACGTTAGGATTTCACATAGTTTAACCTAGTATTTCAAAACCCACTACTGGTTCCTAAACATAAAAGGTACTGGGCAGGATTCCTGTCTCTTCAACTTGCACTTTAGTGTTCGTTTGCTCATTGGTTTTGTTTTTTGTTTTTTGTTTTGTTTTGTTTTGTTTTGTTTTGTCTTTTTGAGACAGGGTCTCACTGTGCAGTTCAGGCTGGCCTTGAGCTCACTTTTGTAGCCCAGGCTGGTCTCGAACTCGCCCCGATCCTCCTGCCTCAGCCTCCCTAGTGCTGGGATTACAGGCAAGCGCCACCACGCCCAGCTTGTTTGCTCATTGGTGACAACTAGCCAATGAGATGGGAAGAAGGAGAAAGGAGCTCAGGAACATAAGGGTACGAGGGCCACAGTGAGCAAGCCTGGGCAGACGTAGCTTCGGGGACTGTGCCTCGCCTCCATTCCAGGACATGAGGACTTGGTGGTTGGGCTCACTGCTACTCCGCGTCCCCCCGACAGAGCAGCCAGTACATTTTCAACTAAGACATGTTATCTTTGTCATTTCTTCTAGGTCCTGCCCAGGGTGCCTTTTTGCCTAGTACTCAACGCCATATACTCAACAACATGTGCTGGATTCATCACTGTCACGGTGGTCTCATTGAGCCAGCTATTCTGAACTCGTCCTGATTTTTTCCCATCTGTATCTTACACAATACATATGACTTTGTAGTGCTCAGCCATTAGAGATTGAAAACTTTTTGTTCCCACCTGAGTAACTGACAGACAAAGCAATGTCCTTCAGCAGAAATGACCCCTCACTGTGCCCCTCTTGGTGCAGTAAAACCCAGCAATCCACACCTGCGCCGCTCAGAGCAAGAAGTGCGGGGCTGAAACAGAAACGCAATGTTATCAAAACTACGCTGAGGGTTACTTCCCCAACGATGCAGCCAATCTGCCCGCCCCTGCTCTCTTCGGCCCCCTTTCCATCAAGCAAAGCCACATGACCCACTGGGGCCCACGGACTGTGACAGGAAGTGGCCCGTGCTCCATTCTCAGCAAAGCACTTAAAAGCCCACATGGGACGCTTCGCCTTTCCACCCGTGTCAAAGAAACATGGGTTTCCAACAAAGCAGCTGCAAGGGGAAGATGCTGGAAGCCCTGTGACAGGCAAAGCCACCCACACCCTCATCAGACTGGGGTCATCGGCAGGAAATAAACCGGGGTATGACAGGAGAGACACAGCTAAGACTTAGCAGCTATCTCGGAAGCTCTGCCTCTCTTACCCTCATTGCTGAGTATATATACTTAACAGTGCAGTGATTCATCCTGACCATGGGCTCCCAAAAGTGACTATTTCTAAAATAATTTTTAAAAAGAAATTGGTTTCGAGAGGAGATCAGGGCCATAATAAAATAGCAGCAAATGAAGCAACTAAAGCCTTGGCTATGACAAAAGAGAACAGCCGTCAGAGATAAAATTAGACAAAAATTGAGATTTATGCCAGTGGTTCATAATCCACATATAAAGGAAAGCAATATTCAAGGGTTTCATAATGCCAGGAAGCAGACACCCTTGTTCGACATTAATGGATATTGTATGTTATTACACACTATGATTGCGGGTATTAGAATTCTAGACAGATGTTCGCTAGATGACAACATAACTCTTTGAGAATTTCAAATAGAGAGAGGCCAGCTAAGAGACTAGACTATGAAAAAAGCATTCTACATCAGTGGTTCTTACACTTAATTTCAATTAAAACCTTCCTGGCATGCGCAAGGTCCTGAGTTCAATTCCCAGTATCAGAGACAGACAGAGAGAGAGAGAGAGAGAGAGAGAGAGAGAGAGAGAGAGAGAGAGAGAGAGAGAGATTGAGCATCATTTAAGAATTTGGTAAAAATGACAGATTCTGGAACCCAGTCTCCACCTATCCAGGACACTGTGTTCAGAGTTCCCAGAATTAGAGAAGATACATTGCCTGACTGGCAGGAGGTTCAGGGGCTTTTGGTTTTTAAAACAGGGTCTCACCACATAGTGGAAGCTGGTCTTTAGCTCACCTTGCTGCCCAGACGTCTTGCACTCAGGGCTCTCCTCCAGACGCAGCTCCTCAGGGCTGGGATCCCAGGTGTGTGCCACTCTCAGGCCACAGCAGTGCCCTAGAGACAGCGATGTAGGCAAGCTGTGCGCTGTGCTGCCAGCAATGAGTGTCTCTAGGGGCCAGCCATAACTGGCACTGCTGAAACGTTGAACACCCTCCACAATACAGTGCTCCCCTGTCCCTATGAATACGTTTCATCAAGGCTGATTTCAATACCATGGGAGACTTTTCTCTCTTTTGTTTAAAATACATCAATCACAAACATGTACCAAAATAGGTTTTCTTACATTTAAACTGCTAAATAATTCCTGTATAATGAAAAACTCCAAAAAAAATCTTACAACTATATATTTCTACAAGGGTGTGCAATTTTTGTTTTTAGTATTAATGGTACCATATTTTCTCATAGACATATTTTTTAACTTAGAATAATATATAGAGATATAGGGATAGGGCCAGGCATGGTGGCGCACGCCTGTAATCCCAGCACTTGGGAGGCTGAGGCAGGAGGATCAGCGTGAGTTCAAGACCAGCCTGGGCTACAAAAGTGAGCTCAAGGCCAGCCTGAACTGCATAACGAGACTCTGTTTCAAAAAAAAAAGGGGGGGGGTATAGGGATTAAATGAGATAGTGTATATTTATAATATAGTAAGCCTCAGTAGTGTTAAATACTCCTATCTCAGAGCATAAGTGTTGTGACAAAGTGTTGTGCTTTATTCATTGCTTTAACTTCTAATTAATAAATATTTCTTTCTTGTAGGATGGATGGATGGATGGATGGATGGATGGATGGATGGACTGATGGATGGGAGCGTGGATGGGATGGATGGATGCATGGATGGATGAATGGAAAGGTGAATGGATGGATGATGGACAGATGGGTGAGTGGGAAGGTGGATGGATGTATGGATGAATGGATGGATGATGAATGAGTGGATGGATGGGTGGATGGATGTGATAGATGGATGCATGGATGGATGGATGGATGGGTGGGTGGGTAGGTGGGTGGATGGATGGATGGATGGATGGGTGGGAGCATGGATGGGATGGATGGATGGGTGGATGGATGGATGGATGGACAGGGAGGATGGATGGATGAGAAGGTAGATGCGATGGATGGATGGGTGGATGGATGGGTGGGAGCATGGATGGGTGGATGGATGGGTGGAGGACAGGGAAGATGGATGGATGTGTGGGTAGATGCACAGACTCTGAAAATTGTTGTTATTATCATCACCTTCCCGGGTTTACACCACTCATGAACTCAGATGCCAAAATCGCCACAGCTGGAAGTATCTTTAAGTCCCCACGCTCTCCTGGCCGTGTCCTCCTTACTGGCTCTCCATCTCACATCCTCACACAGCCCAACAGTTTATTCCTACTCATGCACAATTCCAAAAAGGCAGTTTTTAAAGTTGCCTCTGCCCCCAGATTCCCCAATTTGGGAAGACATGTCCCCTGACCCCAGATGTTGCTGTGTAGCTCAAGACCTGGGCGTCCACAGCTGAGAACCTGGAGGTCAGGCTGGCCCCAGGCTGAGAGTCCATGAGTCCCAGCACCTCATGGGCCTGCAGTCTTCTGTGACAAATGCCCAACCTGTAAACACACACGGTGCTCCTTAAACAGCAAGCGTGTGGCAATCTGGCAGTGTGGGGGGCCCACACCTGATGCGACGGCTTCTTACTCATGAGGGAGTGCTAGCTGCTGTGCAGAAGAGAAAATGCTTGCTTAAATCTTTGCCAGTCTCCTAAAGATGCCAGGTAGCTGGATTAAAATATACATCTTTTGGTGAAAAATATATAAAACTTTCAAAACCTGTATCAGATGTATCCTATCAAACATTGCACCATGTTGTTCTGACGGAGAAATTTCAACTTGTAATACAAGTTACAACACATCTGCTGGTAATTATTATGATGATTTTATTCCCTAATTTTGAATAATGGTTGTGTTCCTACCTTTTAAAACAATGCAAACATACATTGTACATGACATTAATGTTACATTTGTTTCTCATTAAATGCATTTCTCATTAACAGCTAATTAGTCTTGATTTCCCCCCCCCCCACTTAAATTATGTAGTATGAAAAGAAATAGACCTTAAAAAATGTCATCAGCAGTCAGAATTAAGTCAATAGTAAAGAAATAGTTCTGGCCTATGGTTAATCTTGCAAGTCAGAGTAAAAACTGATCTTTCAAACTCATCTTTAAATCAGCCAAAAACAGTGCAGAGGGAAGTGTTTTTTGGGCCGCATTTTGTGCATGTGTGAGAGAACAAAAGAGGACTCGGCGGCGGGGGAAATGGATTAGAGCGGCTCACACCACCAGCCTGGTTCTAATCCCTCTTCCTCTCCTCACAGTCAGAAAACCAGAGGATGTGTGTTTCTTGAACAAAGACTGTATTTTTCCCTTCAGAAATGATGCTGCATTGAAAAGAAAAAAAATGGTGTTTCAAGTGTTATTTTTAACATCTGAAATAGCCACTGCCAAGTGAAAACGTCCTCATGAAATCAGAAAATTCTAAACAAAATGTTGCACTGGATTGATAAAATTCAAGGAAAAATGTATATTTCTTGTTAAAAATTCCAAACTGTTTTTGCATCAGACGTTAGAAAAATATTATGATATTTACCCAGTCTTTAATACTGGACCACACAAAATTTAAACATCCAACAGAACTTGGGCATAGTGGTACCCACCTGCCGTCCCAGCACTTGGGAGGCTGAGGCAGGAGGATCACTGTCTTAGTTACTTTTCTATCATTGCTGGGACAAATACAAAATGAAGGAAGGAAAGGTTTGTTTAGCTCACAGTTTGTGGAGGTCTCAGTCCATATTTGGGGGGCACAAGGCTGAGTGGGACAGGGGAGAAGGCATCCAGTTCATGGCGGCGGAACACCAACAATCGCAACAGAGGCGATCAGCCAACCAGGGCAGCAGACAGCAACAGCGCTAGTCTATCTCTCTGTCTCTCTTAAACTACATCAGGCTTTCTGCCTTAGCCTATCTGCCTCGGGTCATGCCTATAATTCCTAGCAGTACTGAGACCAATAATCTGATCAGTACTGAAATGCACAATCCCAGTGACTCATGAGTCAAGTCTCAATCTGTAGAAGTCCCCTCCCCATGATTGCATGAGGCTTTGGGGGGACAACTAGACATAAATCATAGCAATTACCATGAGTGCAAGGCCAGCCTGGACTACATAGTGAGTTCAGGGCCAGCCTGAACTGCAGAGTAAGACGCTGTCTCAAGGAAAAACAGAATCCTCATGATGCCAAGTCTACATTGGTCATTTAAAGTGTATTAGAATTGCCTTTGTCAGGACTAGAGAGATAGCTCAGTAGAATAAGTGCTTGCCTGGCAAGTGCAAGGGCCTGAGTTCAATTTCCCCCTGCCCCAGGGGAGAAGAGAGAAATCCTCCTGTCCCCACCAGGGTGGAGGGCAGTCCTGACACCCTCTGGGCAGGCACAGGGGGCGTGGCCTTCTCCAGACTCCACGGTGCCACCCACTGGGGACCTAAGAAGGGAGGAGAGCAGAGGAAGCATCGCCCAGGGATTGCGGCCAAGAAGTCCCAGGAAAGGACAGACTCCCGGTGTGCTGGTGCTTCCACCAGGGACGGCATCTGACACAAAGGCCTGGTGACGGAGACCAGCCTGGGGTCTGGATTTGCAGAAAGTCGGTGTTCTTGTTGTCTCCTTCTGTCTCACAATGGGGAAAGAAACTCCTTCATAGTATTCGCCAGGGTCGTGTGAGAAGGAGGTGGAGAAGGAACAGGAGAGGGGAGGGAAACAGGGAGAAGATCCAAATCCTAAACAAATGAAGCATCCCGCTGCTACACAGGAGCTGGAGAGCGCTTCTCTGAGGGCACTGTGCCCACAGGGACACCTGCAGGGGACGGCCCTGGCACTTCCACCTGCAGGGCCAGAAGGGCTGTGAGTCTGGATTTCAGACGGAGCTCCATGGTGCTAAGCTGGACAAATTTTAGTGTCCCGTTGGTTCTATGATTCGTCGGTTATTTCCTCGCTTTGTAATCGGGCTATCTTCACAATTTCTAGTCACCTCCTGCCAGGAACCATGCATGGTGACTGAGCTTTGGCATCCAGCTCTCCTGGAGTGAGAGTGTCGGTTGATCAATTACTGGAAAGTCACTCAGAGTTCACTTCCTTGCCCAAGAAGTCAGCTCCACCCTAACCACTGGGTTCTTGGGTGGTGGCCATGACTGAAAAGCCATGCTGGTCACCTCCTCATGACAAGCACAGCACAGGAGAGCCACGGACATAGCCCATGAGGAACCAAAAGCGTGTCCTCCTCACAGGGCAGAGAGGAGGTGTTGGGTCACTGCACCTTCCAGCAGGGACAACACCGACCCCAGCTGGAGGCCAACATGTGTTCTCTATATCCTCACAAACCACGCCATGTCCCCAGTGTTTGACAGGACACAGCAGAAACTAGTAACCAGCCTCCTAAACTTGTTTCTCAACCAGTTCCTCAGGTGTCGTATAGTCACAAAATTAATAAGAAGTTGTTAGGGAAAACCAACTAGGCCTAGTTTCATCTCATTTGTTGTTATTAAAGTTAAAGACCAAGAGAGAAGATGCCACAACTGGTGGGAAACACTTAGCTCATGAAGAAAGCTTAGTTAGGGCAGTGAGGAGGTCAGGAGCAATGGGAGAGCCTTCAAGAGCAGGTGGGAAGGATGACACCCTCGGCCACCTGGCTCCATGCTGGAGCCAGGGGTGGGGCAGCAGAAAGGACCACAGGCTGCAGGAGGAAGGATGACATTCTCACCTCAGAGCCCCGCCCCACGCAGCAACGGCATTCCTAGGGGCAGGGCGTGGTGGAGGATCACTGTAAGTTCAAGGCAGTGGCTGAGGCAGGAGGATCACTGAAATCGAGACAGCCTGGGCTGAATAGCAAGTTCAAGGCCAGCCTGAACTACACAGGGCGACTCTGTCTCAGAAAACAAAACAAAAGAAAGCATTAAAATGTTCTGTGCATTTTCACAAAGCTAAGCTGTTTTTGAATAAAACAGCATTTATATAGGCAGCCAGCTGACTTCTATTAAACTTACTGAGGCCATAGAATTCAAAGAATGTCTCACCAGCAATGCCATATCACCCTGAAGATTTAGTGTTTTCATAAATGTAGATAGCAGCAATGATAGTGTACTGTCTTGCGTCTGCTTCCTTTTTATTAAAACCACAATTTAAGCTACCATCACAAATGGAAAAATCCAAATGCCAGGTCTAACATTGCAGCTACTTCTTATTTGCCAGCTACTTTTGAATGAATCCATACATGTACAAACACAAGCTAATTAAAAATATTAACTCTAAGTGGATATTTATTGGGAGTAACTATTTTTGCCCTTGATGTAAAGTTCTACAAAAGGAAATGCAGCAAAATAAAATCTATCTTCACATACAAGCACTTTTTTTGAAGCTCTCTCTCCAAAGTGTCTCTTCCTTCTCAATCCACTTTACACACACACACACACACACACACACACACACACACACTTCCGGGAGAAGTGGGGGAGGGCAACAGAAGCCATAATTTAACTTTAGTCTTACAGTGCTATCTAGTGGTGATAAACGGTAATGCTGAGCAATCTACTCTAAGTATAAAAGTAGACATGGATCTTCCATCTTTGTGTAAGTTCACAAAGACATTTCCTGACTGTCTCAGCCACTTTGCACACTCTTTAGGATGGCTGATTTCATCCTAACACCCAGCTACTGGCATCTTTCTCACCGCCATGCATGTAAAACATAGAAGATGAAGCCAAGCGATGTGTCTGTTCTTTTTAGGTTCTTTACCTATCTTCTCCATAAAGCCAGCTACACCTGAAGGACTGACTCCCCGTTTGAATAGAAAAAGCTTTACCTGGAATGAGGACTGGAAGCAGAACGGACGGACAAGGCCGTGTCACACAGCACTGGGCAGACCCTCTCTACTTCTGAGTGTAATACTCTGTTCAAAGCCTTCAGGGCCTGGAGGAGGATCACTGAGAGTTCAAGGCCAGCCTGTGCTACAAAATGAGTTCAAGGACAGCCTGAACTTCAAAGTGAGACCCTGTCTCAAAAAGACACAGCAAAAAAAAAAAAAAAATCTTCAAGGGCAACAGCAAACAGGAGCCGAGGGAAAGGCAGTACTGGCAGGCTCAGGAGGTACTGAGCTTTCTAGGGCTCAGAAGAGCCAGCCTGACTTTTTGAAAGACTCCGTTAACCCCGAGGCCCCTGGCCGGCTCTGCAGCACTGGAGCAGATGCGTTGCTGTCTCCCTGGCCCGTCCTCGCCAGTCGGCTTCGTCTCAGCTTTCTGGCCAGGGATGGGCAGCCCAGCAGGGTGGCACCCTAGCACACGGATGCTAAGAGAAAGTCTGCCCCCACCAAGAGGGCGTGGGACAGGAGGTGGTCTGGCCGAGGAGCTGCCACTGACAGCAGTCGCTGAGTCTGGACAGCGGGACCGTGGAGCATCATGGGTAACCTCGGCATGGTTGGCCAAGGACGGTGGGTGGAACACCAGCTGGGAATGAGAGCAGACAGAAGATGGACAGAGAAAGTCCAGGGGGCCCAGAGTAGCCAGAGCCTGAGGTCCTCGTCCTTCCTGGAGTTCCTTCAGGTGAGCTAAGGAGACACCACCTGCTCTCAGCAACTCTGACTGGCTTTCTGTCTCATGTGCCCAGTGGAACCCTGCACAGTTTCAGGACCTCGCGTTAAAATCTCTTGATATTAAGCTGGGCGTGGTGGCTCACGCCTGTAATCCCAGCACTCAGGAGGCTGAGGCAGGAGGACCAGTGCGAGTTTGAGACCAGCCTGGGCTACAAAAGTGAGCTCAAGGCCAGCCTGAACTGCATAGTGAAACCCTGTCTCAAAAAGGGAGAAAAAAAAAAAATCTCTTGATATTGATCATTATCATACCAAAAAAAAAAAAAAAAAACACCTCCCTGAATTATTTTTGCCAGTTGACCCTGCAGACCCTAAGATCCAGGGTGGCAAATATCCTTACGTGGGAATCTAAGCATTGTCCAACAACAAACAGAACACCGTTCAGCAGTATGTCACGGAGCCTTCAACCAAAGAGGCCCAAGAGGAGAGCAGCTATAAGTCCATTACTTTTAATTTAAAAACAGTAACAAAACGATTATGAATGAGGGCTGGTGAAATAGCTCAGTAGAATAAGCACTTGCCTGGCAAGCACAAGGACCTGAGTTCAATCCCCAGTTAAAAAAAAAAATCAGAAAGAAAGAAACAAAGAAAGGGAAACAATTAGGAATGAGCTGAAATGCGAGCCAGTGTATCCAAACTTCCAAATTTTCCCACATCATAGTGACTCTGTGGCCCTGGCACTTCCTTTATACTCAGGATGGGTTTCCACAGTTTGTGGAAAAACGAGGTGGCTTCTTTGAATTTGTTCTCCAGTGTCTGGGAAGCTTGATAAAGCCAAGAGCAGAGACGTCCTGCCTTGCACAAAGCTTATTCCAGAAAGTTCATCTTAATAAAGTGTCAGACAGCTCGCCTTTTTTCTCCTGAGAAGCTGGGGCTTGAAGGGAACAGGCTTACGGAGGCACAGCTCCTCGCTCAGTCCTGGCCCAGACTGGATCCCCTGAGGGCCCAATCGAGGAGCAAACAGGGCAGGCCCCAGAGGACCGCTGCGTGGGTGGAAGCTGGAGTCGAAGCCTATTGAGAGCCAGCTCCACTTTCCCAGGGGTCCACCTGACACGGCCATAAGCAGCTGGTCCCTGAGCAGTGCCCAACACCACCTACTGGACCCTGGCTTTGAAATTGCTCCGGCAGAACCTGGCGAGTGAGCCACGGGGCCTTCTGTCCCAGCGATAATTCGGGATTCCAGTTTTGAGCAGAGTTGAAGGGACAGCAAATAACTGGCAAACGGAGCTCATTCTGCTCTGCAAGGGGGACAGGCACCTTCAGCTTTTGCGGTGGGAACAATCGCACCTGCCACAGATGGCTCACCCGTGGGCAGAGGGAGGGAGGTGCCGGTCATAATCACCAAGCCTGGGGCCTGCTGGCCGGGCTTCACCATCCAGAGTCTGCAGAGCAGGAAGCAAGGCACTTGAAGCCTGGAGCTTTGGGGACAGCACAGCTGCCCTGCGACAGGGACACAGATGCACGCGTGCCACACGGCCTCCACAGCGGAACAGAGTCCATGCCTGAGCCCACTGGGTCTTGGGTCTGATCTCCCACTTACGGAGCTGTCAGGGAATAATGTCCCGCTGTTTTTAAGCCACTCAACTCACGGGTATTCTTTCTGGTGACAATGAAAAAAACGTGTGTGAGGGCTCACAACCCTGCAGAGTGACTCGATACAGTGAAAGCACAGCCCCAGGTCAGGCAGGGTGGGATCCACACACCCCAAAGCCACAGGGCGGGAAACCTGAGAAGCTTCCTGGAAGGACTGACAGGGTCCTAATTCCATGCAGGGCAAAGGAGATAAACATTGTGCGTAGGATAGACTGCAGCCTACTAGCTACATCTTGGTCAGTGGCCGCATTTATCCTTGGTCTTTGAAGTTACCACAGCCATACAGGAGGCTTCTGCTCACCCAAGACAGCTTCTTCCTCCTCCCATCCCAAGCCTGTGGACCAAGCTGTGATGAAAACAATATTCCTAGACTAACCTCAGGCTCCTCAGAGAGGCAGGGTGACTGTGGGATGTAAACGATTAACACCCTTAAAGACAGGAGCGCTCAATGCTTCAACTTGGAAAACCATTTGCAAGAGGAAGCCTACCCTTTGAGCCCACCAGTGATTCTGCTGGGAAATACACCAATGAGAAACAGAAACACAGCCTGGAGATCAGTGCCCACGTGGGCAGTGGTCACCCCAGAAGCAGGCAGTTGCTGTCAGCGTAACTGACCTCCCTGGGACACTGGAAGTATGCCTGCTCGGCAGCAAGAAGAGACTGGCTATGGCTGTGATCACAGTACGAATGTGTCTCAAAGCCATGCTGACTGAAAATTTTACAAAAAGCCTAGGGATGAATGGCTCTGTTCGTTTGACGTCCTAGAAGAAGGAATTTAGTGTTATGAAAAACTCAACAGTAGAGTGGAGACGAGGAGTGGCTGGGGAGGGGTACAGCGAACTTCAGGGGTTATGGTTATCAGCCCGTATTGCACAGACACACACTGTAGCCAAGATCGTCAAAATGGGAGACCTTCCCTGTATGTCACGAAAAATACTGAATTCTGTGTCCATTGTGTGAAGTATCTGGAGGTGGAGGACATGGACTGACCTCTGTGCTTTGTTTCAAAATGCATCAAGAAACATTGGATGGATTGACAGAGGAACAGAAAGAGAGTTGGTGATAAGTGCTAACAAATACAACAAATTAAGCTTCCAAATTCCACCTACTTACTCTCCTCCTGGGTAGCTTCCTAAAAAAGTTAAAGTCATCACCTTACGGTGGTCCATGCACTCCCATATTTATAGCTGCAATGTTCATAATAGTTAGATCTTGGAGGCATTCTGTATGTCCATCAATAGATGAACAGTGTTTTAGAAGTGGCCTTCACACTCGCTAGAGTACTACTGTACCATAAGGAAGGATAAACCAGGAATTTGTAGGAAATGGACGCACCGTGAGACCATAACGTCAGGTGAAATACACCAGAAACATAAGCCTAAGTGTCCCCTGGTTTCTTTCATATACAAAACACAAAGTATAAATGAGTGAAAGGGCAAAATAAAAGATGAATAATAGGAAACAGGGCCTAGCTCTTTTATAAATGGGACAGGACTGAGCGATGGAGAAAGAGGGGAAGGGAAAGAGAGGAAAAGAATGTAAAAAGAATTAAGACGCATCACGTACGTCACCACCAATTCTCACGGTGCATGTGGTCATCGTGTACTGCAAACATGTGCCAAGAAAAACAAAATTTAAAAAACAAGACAACTCCGGTTTCTTTGTTTGTTGTTGTTATTGTTGTTGTTGTTGTTGTTTTGAGACTGAGTCTCACTTTGTTGTGAAGGTTGGCCTTGAACTCACAGCAGTCCTCCTGCCTTGGCCTCCCTAAGGCTGGGATTGCAGGCGTACACCACCAGGCCTGGCCATCCATCTCAGTTTTAAAAGCTAATGAGTAATGAATAGCAAACATCCACAAGGAAGTAGGCAGTTGGAGACCAGATTTTACTTATAGGGTCAACAGTAGCCTCATTCGTCCTGGCTCTGCCCCTGAAGACTTGGAACCCAGCTAAAGTGTCAGCGCACCCCCTGTGGAGACCAGCGCTTGCCTCAGAGCTTTATATGGTACTGCTCTTGATCCAAACCCTCTAAGGGCAGCTCCTAGGCTCAAGAACCGCCAAAGGTCAGGAACATGCATGTTGACTTAGGGGATGGAGCAGGAACATGGATAGAGCTAGAAAACACCACCAAGCTTTGGGAAGGGTCACAGTAAGAAACTCCCTTGAAGATATTCAGAATATTTATTTTTGTACTCAGCATATTCAATAACATCTTCCTATTTATTTACATTTTTTAACATATTATGGCTGGCTCAGCCTGCCCTGGCGGTGGGGCTGGCGCAGCATGTGGTGCCACGGATTGAAGTGCGGTACCTAAGGTTGCCTAAGCCTGCCTGAGCAGGTGCTTTAGATCGCTGAGCCATCTCACCGGCCCCACGTCTTCCTCTTTATAAGAGCTTCCTCAAACCTTTAATTTTTCTTCATTGTATTTCCCATGAATCAGGAGCTCTAATTTTTCTTGACTTTGCTTTCTTTAACACTTTGTTCCAGGATCTACAGAAAAAAAGAAAGGTCCTGCGTGTCAGACAGGATGCCAACAGGCCCGTGAAGCGCAGGAGGAATCCTGTGAATGCCCAGCGTCTTCCTTGGCCTGCCGTGTCCTTCACGCCTCCAAGGTGGAGGGCCACGGAAACCACTGGATTTCTCTCTTTCCAAGCCCAAGACCCTTCCTAAGTTCTCATAAACCATCACAGTTCTCAAAACTAAGAAACTTATTAGACTTAGAAACAAAAGAAACTCAACACGCCAGTAGGATACAGAATGCAGAATCCACTCAAAGCTGAAGGTTTGTCTTTATAATTCCCATGAAAACCTAAATGAGGATTAAAACTAGCATCCTATTTTCATGTATTTTGGGGAGATTAATTATTTGGCTTTCGATGTTTGCTCTCAAGGGAAAATAAAAATTAAAACAAAACTGAGCAGCCAATGAAACCATCAAAATCTTGCTGTCATCTCCTTTTATTAACCGAGGGGCTAAAATTAAAGAAATACTGCTGAATTCAATTAATCGTTCCCTTCTGTAAAACAGTCTGCTCAACAGACAGGTAATATTTCTCAGAGTCTTCTTTTAAGTTCTGATTTATTCAAAATAATCTTTAGCCTTTGATATTCAAGAAAATGAGACTGATGTTGAACACTTCCCGTAAATTATTAGAGGGTCAGAGAAGCTAGCTTCATGCTAACCTTCCTTATCCTTGAATCAGAAAATGTTCCAGAACACAAAACCTTTTTCATTTTTAATCCATGAATCTAAGCAAGTGTGGAGACTTCACTGTAAATTAGCAGGGCGCTGTCACTGCCCTATTACCCATGCAATTTGTGGACCCCCAAATGCCAGCCTTGTGCAATGAATTTTCCAGGGCCAATTTTGGTGGATATAAAATTTCCTTCACCTGCATACGTTCGTAATGAAATAAGATCAATAACTACTCTTTTACATGTGTGTAACAGCGTAGATGTTGTGGAAAAAGAAGAGTGAGCAAGAGAGAATTGGTAGGGCTAAGAAAGAGACGGGATTTCATTTTTGCCTATAACCTCACTTTAAACTGTTTGGAATGTCCTAGCACTGAAGCAAATCGGATCTATCAAAGACTGTGAGATTTCATCAGGACGCCCTATCTCCAAGCATTAGCTAAGCTCCTGCTTTGTCCAAGGACCAGAAGAAGACCTCCATAAAGACCTTCCTCAGCCAGCCTAGCCTTGATATCAATTTCCTGATGGTTCCACTGATTCCTGCTTCTGCTTCTGCAGTGTCTACTTCTCTTGCTGGGGTTTCTTCCAACCTGTGGCCTTTGCCCATGCTGGCTTTGGCCACTAATCGCCTTCTTTTTGTGACCCCCTGTGCTTCTGAGTTGTTTTGCTGGTCATGCGGCTTCCTCAGGAATGCCCTAATGAGAAGATCTTACCATGTCTTCTGTACCCATGCCTGGGACCCTGAGAAAGAGTTAAAGGTCATTCCAACCATCAGTTCACAAAGTTAGGGACTCACTGAACTTCTCAGACTTTACCAAGAAATGGTTGGTTGTGGGTATAGCTTGAGGCAACAGCAGTTTCCCAGTATGTGCTATACCTTGAGTTTGATGCCCAGCACTGGCAAAACGAAAGAGGGGAGGGAGGAGAGGGAGGAAGGGAGAGAGGAGAGAGATCATCACCAACTTAAGATACATAGCTTTCAGAAAATTAGGCCTCTTGTAGACGGATAGCGAAATAAAGACATCTATATTTCTATACTACATTACTTCCCAAATCTCACTCTTAAAATCGGCAGCTAACAGGAATAAAACTTAAAAGCTCACATATTGCCTTTTCAAATTATGATCTTAGCATTATTAACATAATAAAAAATGTAGAAGCAGTTTCTGATGAAAAATCTAGATGTTAAAAAAAAATTCGAACCACAAAGATCAGAACCATTTATCAGAGGGGCTTATGTTTCTGATAAATATTTAAGTGTGTAAGGCAGAACCGCTGAGAACAATAAATACTTTATAGCTGGCACTTTGTCAAACCCATAAGTGGCTCTGCCTTAGAATTTTACATCATCACTGAATTTACAGTCATTTGATAAGTGGAACAGGACAAGAATTACTTCTTTCTAAATCTAAACCAGGTAATAAATCTAACATCAGGATTCTTCTTATTGTCTGTTATCATCCGATGACAATGCCTTTTACCTTCATTGTCTTGGCAGAAATATGATATGTAAAATTATAATGTCATATCACTCACAGTGATTTAACACTATCCAGCCCAGACCATTTTAATCAATCAAAATTGTCGCTTTTTATTGTAATGATTTTGTGGTGAATTCCCTGTGTTTAATATGATATACGGTCCTATCTACCAGTTGATGTACTGTTCTCTTCCAACGCCTAACAGTTCAGGAGACTATTCCTGCTTTTGGACGTCTTTGGAATTAGCAAACAAGAGTAATTTGCGATAACAAAAACGTTAATTTCTATGGCAAAATAAAAGCTGAAAAAATAACAAGGATGAGTAACCGAAGCTAATTTTAAGTGGAGATAAAGGATTTAAGCCATATGATTAGCTTTGCCTAGAGTCTCTGTGTTATCATGGCACATGTGACTATAAAGAAAAATTGTAAACACGCGAAGTACTTTCCTTCATTAAACGCAACACACACCTCGAATTTCTTCTTTTAAAAGTGTTTTGCAAGACATTTTACAGTGACACCTTAAATATTTATACATTTCCTCTAAACAGTCTCTTATAAGATAAGCTAAGAAAAATGAACCCCAGTTCCTGTTCCTCAACTACATTACACGTTTAGGTTCGACAACAGTGTAGAACAGCCAACCCCAAAGTATTGCTGGCCAAGCACTATGAACTGCTGGGTCACCTACGTCGCCCAGCTGCTCCTCAAACAGCCACTAGGGGCGCACTAGTTTCCAGAAACCATGCGGTAGGCTTCGTGGAGGTCTCTCAGCCAGGGCCTTTTGGAAGGTTCTACCCTATACCACCCAACCGGATGGCTGCACCCTCTAGAACACACAGCCTCTTGAGTGCATTGGAAGCAAAAGCCCTGCCCCGTCCCAGGCCAATGAGCACGTGGGGAAATTGCCTGTCTCTTCTCAGCGCCTATTGGCCATAACTAGTCCTGTGGCCGCTCCCACATGGAGGATGAGAAGAAAACCTAATCCTCCTGTGTGTGTAGGAGGAAAGGACAAGGTATGGGTAAGGGGGCTGGGGAGATAGCGCAGGGGCACAAGTGCTTGCCTGGCAACTGCAAGGTCCTGAGTTCAATTCCTGATTCCACAAAAAAAAAAAAGAAAAAAGGTATGGGTAAGACTTAAACTTCTCAAACTATGTATTTTTAAAGAGTAAATTTTACCAGTCTCTTATAGACAACTCTCCTTATAGAATTGTGAAAACCGTGTAGTTGCTCTAGAATCCATAATCTTACATAATGAGAGAGAAAATTACCTATTTCACACGAGATAAGATTAACAATTGATTCCATTATTTAAGCCACTAAATATATTTAAGTGAGAGGAAAGCAAATATTCTCCCTATAGTTTAAGCTAATGAAAGCACTTATCTTTAAAATTGTTTAAACCTTGTTCCCATTGGCAAAGTAATAATTTAAGATAGAAAATTTCATCTTGATAAAACATCCTAATTCTGGCTTGTTGAAGCATAAAGGCAGATTTTTAAGCACAAAAAAATATTAATAAGAAAGCTAAGATTTCAATATTTCTTTATTTGACCTTGCAGAGTAAGTCAAAGTTCTTTCAAATGTGCTAAAGTAGATTTGCTTGAAATGTCACCACTGCTGCCTGCCTGGGCCACCCCAGAACTGGCACTGTGGTCCCCAGTGACAAAACCTGGAGCCCCTGGGGTGAACTGGCCCCCAAGGCCCACTGCCTTCTGATGGGAGAGGGAAACGAGGGCCCAACCATTCATTCTGTCAGTTTCTAGCAAATACCTACACTCATTCCACAAGTACGGTGCTCTGCTGTCCTCTGAGAACGTGACATTGATGGAACAGACACCAAAAGTATTGCTTTTTCTTACATTTCACATATTGGCAGCGGGGAGGACAAAGAAGGTTCAGGAAGAGTACAGAATAATGAACAAATGAAGAAAACCATTCGAGGCTCGTACAAATGCCATGCAAGTGACAGGAGTGGAGGTAGTGTCCACCTTGGGGAAGATGGCCAGAGATGTCTCAAGGGACAGGACATTTGAGCAGAAGGCCAGAGCAGGACATAGGTTGTGGATCTCATGGAAACCTAAAGTCAAAGGTCTTAAGATCAGAAAGACAAAAAGAAGGCATGTGAGAAAAAGCTATGATATCTGCTGAAGGATGAAGGATAAAGTCCAGGAGAGATAGGCTAAACAAGGCTAGGGAGAAGATGAAAATGAGCAGACCTTAAGATAAAAGGGAAGTTCCCTGGGTAGCCAAAGCAGCAAAGTGCGACAGCATGGAAGTTTTCATTTAAAGATTAATAATTCATATTAAATAAGTTCGATGGGCTTCTAAGAAATCATTGCAAAATATCATCCCCCTATTTCAGGAAACTTTCTAGAAGTGGGTTAAGAAGTTAAAATTCTTAATTGATCATTATAAACTTGAATCTTTGGTCACAATTTGAAAGAACGGAAAGGGTAAAATCTCTCCTACAAACTTTACAGCTGATCGAAAAATGCCAGAGACATCCTTGAAAGAGAATCAAGGAGGACGGAGGCAAAATTAAGGGCTAGCAGCAAGAGACAGTTAAGCTCAAGTTCAGGGTGAAACTCGGAAGTGCATTTGCTCAGGAGGAGCTGGATTTTATTTAGAATTCTGAAACAGAGCCCAGATGAAAGATTTTCTTGCATCACGTTAAATGCAAAGTATTCCGTGTGGAAGGAAAGAAATGCATAAAGTGTGAAAAGCTGCTGTTGCGTTGCTTATCTCTTTGGCAGCTCCTGGAGTGACTAGCTATGTACTCATGGAAATGATCACAAGCTCTAGCAGCTCACAGCCCTGCAGTGTACCCTCTCTCACGGGCATACAGATTGAATGGCTCTGTCAAGGGGTCCTTACTGGGGCCACATAAGTCCCATGCAAGTGGAGGAGGACCAAGGTTGAGGCTCAGCTGAGCTATCTCTGCAGGATGATGTCACTCATACTTCTTGGTACTACTCTTTTCGGAGCTGTCCACCGAACTTCCTACAAATTGCTTTTCAATATGGCACAGGCTTCTCACATCAGCAGCTCGTGTCCAAGAGGGAACTTTCCATAAGCTAGCATTGCCACAGAAGAAGGTGGGCACCATAGGCTTCTTGTCACCTAGCCTCAGACACAACATCTGCCACATTTTACTGATTGAGCCACAAGCTGAAGTCCACCTAGATACAACCATGAACAGAACAGACATAAACAGGAGCATGAGTATGCACAGAGCAACAGAAGCTGCATGGGCCACCTCTTACTGCCAGGCACCGCTGTGGCAGCCCAAACTCCGCCTCCTCACTTGCTCTCATGGCTCCCAGTACTCTTGTTGTCTTGTGCCATCAGGTGCAGGCTCCAGGCCCAACAGCAGATGTGCTGTGTCCTCCAAGCCCCTCAAGGACATATGCTATAACTCTGGAGACCTGTTAACTAATGAGACAAGTGATCTGCCTCCTATGTGCCCCTCCACAGCGACAAGAAAATAAAAGGATGAAAAATAGCCCCTTCTTTCTTAAAGAGGCAAAATGGGAAGGGTGGAGCAGGTCCACTGAGGTCCTGATGTCCATCTGGGCATTGTTGAGACTAGTGCAGTCCTGTTTCTTGAGAGTGACGTTCTGCCCTTTCTGGCATCTTGAATCCATTTCTGACTCCTCTGTCATCCATGAGACCATCTTGTGACGAAATAACTTGCTTCAGCTTGGCAAGTTGGGAATATAAAAGTTTTTTATTCCAGATTATCACATACTTTCTTTTTCTTTTTCTTTTTCTTTTTTTTTTTTTTTTTTTATTTAGTATAGGGTCTACAGGGTCTCACTACACAGACAGGACTCATAGTGATCATCCTGTTTTCAGCCTCCCAAGCCCTGGGATTATAGGCAGGTACCACCACGCCCAGCTTCATTCACTGTCTCAGTTTTCCCCCTGGGGTGGGACCAGCACAGCACCCCAGAGATCAAATTCTGGTACCTGAGCCTGTCTAAGCAGCCGCTTTAATCTGCTGAGCCATCTGGCCAACCCCATCTCATACTTTTTAATCCAAATGAGACATTCCTTTAAGAGCCAGCCAGATAGAGGGGATGTGGTAGTACTAACCTATGCCAGTGCTGGGGATGCTGAACCAGGAGGATCCCTAGAAATCTGATCTACATAGTGACACCCTGTATCCAATACACTACAAAACAGATTTAACATTTCTTTAAAAGCTTCATGGGGGGCCAGCAAGATAGCTCAGTGGGCCAAAGCACCTGCTTAGGCAATCTTAGGCAAGTGCAGGGATGAGGGTTTAATCCCTGGCACCACATACCATGCCAGCCTCACCCCCAGGATGGGCTGAGCCAGCCAGAGTCTGGGTGTAGTGATGGTGTAGGCAGCTGAATTAGATAGAAACGTTATAGGCTGTTAGGCAGGACCAGGCCCTCAAGGACGACATGGAAGAGAAGGTGACTTTCCAACTAGAGACAGACACTCCTCCACCATGGGCCAGATCTCAAGACAACAGTTAACAGAAGCAACTACATACTTCCCTAGGGATGGGCATCAGGGACTGATACTCTGAGTAGGTATCAATCACCTTGAAAGGTCCTGGAAAGAGTCACAAGTCCAAGCCCAATAGGTGGCGTTCTTGCCCCCTTGCTACGTAACTTGCCTTCCCATTGGATCCTGATTTTAATCAATTTTACCTGAGCAGTGGTGCTTGTTATCTCATTGGTTGATTATAGTTTTGTCCCACTTCGTACCCCCCTAAGAGAGTTCCCATGTCTTCTCCACAACCCTAGACCCACCTAACCACATGGTTTATCTCTATAAAAGTCCCTGGAAGAGACAGCTTGCTGAGGACAACCTTCTCGGGCCCTCTCCTGTTCTCTCCTCTCTCAGACAGGAGCTTTCTTTCCCCCAATAAATCTATTCTTCTCATAACGTCTGTTTGTTCCTAAAATTCATTCTTCAGTTTTAGAGAACATAAACTTGTCCCAGGTGCTTTTCAGGCTGGGGATCACTTTTTCCCTATATCATTTTAGAGGTCATTCACCCAGGTTCAGTTTTTCTCTCTGTATCATTGGCACATGCCTATAATTCCAGCGCTGGGGAAGCTGAAAACAGTAGGATCACCATGAGTCTGAGCTGCATAGTGAAACCCTGCAATGATCAAATACATTTAAAAAAAAAAAAAGAGTCATGAGCTGCTTGTGGGTCAAGTTCCTATCCCCTCCTTCAATGAAGTTTACAGCCAAACTTATTTCCAAAACTCAGGGACCTAAGCCTCTAGGTTCAGGGAACAATTACCATAAGTACTTAGAAGCATTTTTATCTTGTTGATAAAAAGATTTTTAAGGACCCTAATTTCTAGCAGAAATGGTCTTCTTTCATGTCCTTAGAAGTCCTGCTAAGAACATCCTTATTACTTTCTCAAGTCCCAGTAAAGGCTCTTGGGACTTCAACCTGAGGTCATACTTTAATGGTACCATCCTGGATTTGATTGTCACCCTGACACTGTCACTGACTTCGGCAACCTTTATTGAGAAAGCAGAAGACCTACTTGGCCTGATTCCTAAGTCCCTTGGTACACTTTCCGTCTCCTCATTCCTCCTCCTGGCGGCGTTGCTAGCTTTCCACGGTTACATAACAGAGCCCTCTTTTCTCCAGTTTCCACAGATACATTTTTCTTTTTCTTTTTTTTTTAGCTTTCTTTTTTTTTTAAGAATTTTTTTATTTTATTTATTTTCTTTTTTTTATTCTTGTTTCAGAACCTTTGTTTGTTTATTCACTCATTTTTATGGCCGGCTCAGCCCGCCCCGAGGGCAGGGCTGGCGCAGCATGTGGTGCTGGAGATTGACCCGCGGTCCCTAAAGCTGCCCAAGCTTCCCCAAGCAGGTGCTTTAGACCACTGAGCCATCCCGCCGGGCCCCATCCACAGATACGTTTTTCATTGTTCAAGCTCCAATGTCTCCCAGCCTCTGACTCCTTCCCAGCTTCCTAAGCCACCTCCTCAGCCTTCTTCTAACGTCTGCACATAGCCCAGCATGAAAGTCAATAGCTTAGGGTTGGGGAAATAGCTCTGTGGCACACAGTGCCTGCCTGGCAAGTGCAAGGTCGTGAGTTCAAAGCCCAGTTACACACACACAAAAAAAAA
>PVJA010006090.1:0-17481 GCA_004027025.1 Myocastor coypus
GGGGGGGGGGGGGGGGGGGACCTGAGGCAAGAGGATCAGATGTTTAAGTCAAGCTGGGCGTGGTGGCACATGCCTGTAGTCCCAGCACTTGGGAGGCTGAGGCAGGAGGATCGGTGTGAGTTCAAGACCAGCCTGGGCTACAAAAGTGAATTCAAGGCCAGCCTGAAATGCATAGAGAGACCCTGTCTCAAAAAGACAAAAAAAAAAGTTCAAGTCAAGGCCAGCCTAGGCTACCTAATAAGACTTGTATCAAACTAAAACAAATACAAAGGACTGGGGATATATCTCAGGGGTAGAGCATTTGCCTAGTCTGTGTGGGTGAGACCCTGGTTTCAATCCCTAGTACCCCTAAAACCAAAACAAAATACTTTTCTGGCAGATTCGCTAGCTTAAACACAATGCTCTTAGCGCTGGGGATGGCTCAGTGGTAAAGAATGGCCTGGCCTGCTCGAGGCCCTGAGATTGTTCTACTGCGATCACACGCTATTCTCCTGAGAACGCTGTAGTCTTGCCCATTCTGTGCTTTTGTTTATCTGCTGTTTTTTCCTGCAGCATTAGGAATCCTGCCAGGGCCTCAGGCCTATTTCAGACGCTGCAGCCCCAAGGTTGGCTGCTTTTGCCTTTTCTCATGCCATAGGGCACATGTTCTCCTTCACATTTTCCCTCCTACCCATTTTGTCACCTGGTATCATTAATCCATTCGTGTACCCAAATCTCCCTGTTTACCTAGGGGCCAGAGTGCTACTTGGGAGCGGGCTGCCTTCTCTCTGCCACTTCTCCAAGAACAGGACTAGGACACAAACGTGGGCCTGACAAATAACCAAACAGCACAACGCGGGAAGAGATAGCCTGGAGTTCCTGCTCTTGCAAACCTGTGGCGTCTCTGAGATCCCTCTAAGTAGCTCACAGACTCTGACCTTTTTGCTTTCTAAAATTTTTGTTTATGCATTTGTCTATCCACTGACCCAAAGGCCCTGGGAAGCTCTGATTGTCAGGGCAGGGCGAAGGCCTGGGAGTGTAGGGGGGAGCAGCAGTTCTCTCCCCGCAAAGCTCGCGTCCCCACCTGGCTTTTATGCTGTGCTTTGCTCATTGATATTTCCTTGCTCCAATCCCAAAGACAAATTATCTTCACAATAATATATTTATCTTTTGAAAAAGCAAAACTGGTTCTCAATAATTCTTGTAGGCCCAAGCACCCTTGCCCCAGAACTGGATCCCTGCAAATCCCAGAGACTTGCTGCTATATCTAAACTTTTTTTAAAATTCTAGATTGTTCTTTTTTAAACTAATGTTGTTTGTTTGTTTATTTGTTTATTTATTTATTTATGGCTTAGCCTGCCCTGGAAGTGGGGCTGGCTCAGCATGTGGTGCCGGAGATGGAACTGCGGTCCCTGCAGTTGCCTAAGCTTGCCTAAGCAGGTGTTTTAGATCACTGAGCTATCTCGCCAGCCCTGTATCTGAACTTTGCAGAAATCATTCTTCTCTCCAAAAGATTTGAAACTGCACAAGGCCTTGGCATGAATTATCACCACGCCACCCCCACCCTAAGTTTCCTTTTCCAGCATCATGCTGTATGATAATCTGTTGCTCCCACCTGTCCTGGGTACCCTGGAAGGGGTTCTGTTATAGTTTGGATTTGGGGTATTCACCAAATGCTCATGGATGGAAGGCCTGGTCCTCAGCTGGTGACCAACTTAGGAAGGCAGAAGGACCCGCAGTAGGATGGAAGCCACTGGAGGGATGTCCTTGAAAGTTATGCTGCACCCAGCCCTTTCCTCTGGCTTTCTCTGCCTCCCCTTATGAGGTGAGCAGCTGTGCTCTGCCATGATGCTTGGCCTAAGGGCAAGAGAACAGGTGAACCATGGACTGCAACCTCTAAACCATGAGCCAACATAAATCTTTTTGCCTTTAGGCTAATTTTCTAAGGTATTTTGTCACAGTGATCAAAAGCTAACATAGGAACTCACTCCCTTGCAAGTCATTTGTGAGACCTTTCTCCCTTCGCTTCTTTTATTCTGTCTTTCCTCTTATGTATTTCATGGCCTTTACCCTGGTGCTCACTTTCTGTCTCCCCTCCTGGGGAATGCTAAGTACAGAAGGAAAAGTTGCTTTTAGGAACTTCTATTTTGTTGTTGTTTGTTCATTTGTTTGTTTTTGCAGTACCGGGGATTGAACTCAGGACAGGCACTTATTCTACTGAGCTATATCCCCAGGCCTCTAATTTTATTCTTACTCTAAAAGTTCAATAAAAAACCAGCAACACCTGGAAACCATTCCATAGAGTATAGTCAGCATACTGGAGACCTGGAGCACCGGCCTCCTGTAGTGATTAAGGAGAAGCAACGTTGTACTTCTTTGGGTACCAAGCAGAAAAGGAAGGGAAAGAGACAAGTTTGTAATGGGACCGGCTGAATGTAGGAAGGTGGGCACCTGGGGGGAGGTGGGACTCCCTGCTAGGAGAACCTTCTGGCCCCAGACCTTCCTGCTCCTAAGAGCTGATCATAGTGGAAGAAGTACAGAGGAAGCTAGTATCACTGCTGAGCCTTTTGCTGCTGACTCCTTTGCCCACAGAGTTGTCTTGGCCCCAGATCTTGTGATTTTTACCACTGGAAGAGACACCCTGCAACTGCCCTGAGAAAGTCACAGGAGCTGGTACTTGGCCAGCTTTGCTCAGCATCCAGGGAAGGGCAGTCTGGTTTTTACTGTTACAATAATAAGTAACTTCCCAATAAGGACATCCTTAAGGAAAGTTGTCCCCCCAAAGCCTCATACAATCATGGGGCAGAGACTTTTATAGATTGAGACTTGACTCATGAGTCACTGGGATTCTGTGTTTTATGCACTGATGAGATTATTGGTCTGAGTATTGCTGGGAGTTATAGGTGTGGCCTGAGGCAGATAGGCTAAGGCAGAGAGTCTGATGTAATATAAAGAGAGACAGACTCACACTGTTGCTCTCTACTCCCCTGGTTGTTCTGTTGCCTCTGTCACTATTTTGTTGCTGTTCCACCACCATGAACTGCTGGTCTCTGTATTGTGCTGCTCTGCCTTGGATCCAGCCGAGTATGGACTGAAACCTCCAGTAACTGTGAGCTAAATAAACCTTTCTTTCCTTCATTTTGGGTGTTGGGTGTTTGTCCTAACAACGAGTAAAAAGAACTAAGACAATAGCAAAATATTTATTAAAAAGCCAACCCCATAGCTGTGGAAGGGGAAAGTGTAAAGGCTCCTTTGGTGGGATATATTTAATAGATCTGCTCATATCAGCATGTCAAACTAGTGATTGAGGAGTACCACAAAGCAAACCCCAGGATATTCCTGCTATAACAAAAGAACAACTTCAGGAGAGCTGTGTAGATGTGGAAATTTGTGTGATAAACTCAAGGGGTGATCAGAATACACAGCCAGTGTCGAAATACAGTGTTGTATTGCAGTCCAAGGTGTACTACCGCGAGTTACCTCCACATACCTCCTGGCCGCCAACACACTTGTCCCAGAGTCTGGAGCTGACCTGGCCCTAGCTCTCTCCACCCTGATGGCTGAGTGTGTGTCCTTGTCACACTGCCATTGCTTCCCCGTCTTTTTACTTCCATTCACCATCTCTGAGGACCCTGGAGTTACAGAGTCTCACCCAGATAACTAACCAATCCCTATTTTATTTTTTGTATTTTAAGGAAGGGTCTACAGGGTGTTCAGGGTCTCACTACTAGATCAGACTTGTAGTGATCCTCCTGTTTACAGCCTCCCAAGAGCTGGGATTACAGGCGCTTGCCACCACACCTAGTCTCAATTGCTGTCTCAGCTTGCCCCAGGAGCCGGACCAGCACAGCAGGCCCTGGGATCACGGCCCTGTCCCCTGTGCTGCTTGCAGGCACTTTAATCTGCTGAACTCTTTGGCCAGCCCTTCCAAATCCTATTTTAAACCCAGTTGATTATCACCTTTAACTCATGAGCTCCTTCCGCTTTTCCTGATGCGCTAACCTGCTGGCTGGCTCTGGGGATGGATGTGACTGTCTTTTGGGACAGATATCATTCTGTCTACCACAAGAACTACAAAATTATAACACCAATCTGGTGTACATACAGGAAATGCTTAACACATTACATTGATTTGGGGGGTGTAACTTTTTCAGTTCATTATATATTCTAGATGTTAGTCCTCTACTGACAGAGCAGGTGACAATTTTTCCCATTCTATAGATTGTCTCTTCATTCTATTGCTTGTTTCCTTTTCTGTGTGGAAGCTTTCACATTCCACATACCCCATTTATTGGTTCTTAATATTGTCTTCCGCAATTGGAGTTGTATTTTAAAAGTCCTTGTCTTTGTCTATGGCTTCAAGAGTTTTATCAATTTGTTTTCTTCTCAACAGATTCAGGGGATGCCCATTCAGGACCCCCCTCTTGTCACTCTGTCAGACAGGAGCTTTCTTTCCCCTAATAAATATATTCTGCTCATAAAAAACAAAAAAACAGATTCAAGTAAAAAACCCAACCAAAAAACTTGGCAAGTGCAAGGAATGCAGACTTCTCAGGGGAGGAAGGACACATGACCAATACACACACAAAAAAGTTCAGCATGTTTTGCCATTAGAGAAATGCGAGTCTGAGCAGCTGTGTCTCTGTTATGCTCCTCTTGTTGCTGAGACAAGACACCTGATGCTCAACATTAAGGCAGGAAAGATTTATTGAGCTCACAGCTTGTGGAGATTTCAGTCCATAATCAACTGGCTCCAAGGCAGGGTGGCCCGGATGAGGGGAAACTGTTCATCACAATGGAAGACAGCAAAGCAACAAGAGCAAAGAGTAGAGCAGGGAGTGAGCCTCTTTTCCTCCCTTATATTGTAAGCCCATCCCTTGAGGCTTCTTTATACCCTAGCATGTAGAACTGCTGAGTCACTTAGCGGAACTTCTAACCTTCTCAAGTTGACACAGTAGTGTATTAACCATTAAAAACGCTGAAAGGCCACCTTCTTCCAGTGGGAATGGCTACTATCATGGGCTGAAGAAGCCACAAATACTGACAAGGTCGCATGGGCAAAGGAAGCCTTCTACACAGTCCCTGGGAGTGTGAACTGGTGCAACCACTGTGGAAATCAGTGTGGAGAGAGAGTCCTTGGGAAACTAAAGCTAGAAACTCCACTTGCTCAGCTCTTCCCCTTCTAGGAATCTTCCTGAGGAGTTAAAGACCATCATCGCATTGTAGTGTCCCATGCATAACTATGTTTACAGCAGGACACTGCATAATACCTGTGCCTTGGAAGTGGCCTATGTATTCACAATAGATGACAGATTTAAAAAAAAAAAGGTATGTATTCACAAGAAAATACCACCCAGTCATAAAAAACATATTTTTTTATGTGTTTAGTACATGTGATGTTAGAGATCAAACCCCAGTCCCTGCGCTAGCCTAAGTAGGCTTTTAGTCTGCTCAGCTATCTCACTGACCCTAAGAATGACAAAATTTAAACTATTTGTAAGAAAACGGATGAATTTGAAGATCATAATATTAAGTGAAAGAAATCATAGAGAAGGTTAAACATCCTGTTGTTTCTTCACCAGGAGACACCCAAAAAAACAAGTGATTTACAGAGCAAAGTAAAAGAGAGATGATAAAGAACAGCGAGGCAAAGCAAGCAAACAAAGAAGCAAACTACTACGTGTCAACAACAGCAACAGAAAAAGACAACAGTTTTTTGTTCGTTTTTTGAGATAAGGTCTCACCAAGTAGTACAGGCTGGGCTTGAACTTGCAGCAATTTTGTCTCAGCCTTCCAAGTGCTGGGATTACAGGTGTGCACACCACCCATGGCTAAGAACATATCGTTTTCAAATGGGTGCAATATTCCAACACTTATTTCAGTAGGGGAGACACACAAATGGCTACGAAAACACATATCACCTCACTAGGACACTTACGATAAAAAAGAGGGAAGCAGTGACACCATGAATCAGTTACACACTCTAGATTCAGCCACCTCTGAAAAGGTCCCCCGACCTGTGACTACATGAGGCTTTGCAGAGATATCTAGACACATGCTGTAGCATCCTGCTCCAGACCCTCCAAAGACTCCTGCACATCCTTTCATTCAAAAAGCATTTAGTCCATCTCTAAGAGTTCTCACAGTTCTAAGAGTTTCAGCATTGCTGAAAAGTCCAAGTCCAAAGTCTCCTCTGCTATTTAAGACAAACTCTCAACTATGAGACCCTGTACAAATGAAAAGGAACTGAAACACCTCCAGCATTTAATGGTACCAGATAGGATACAGAGCAATGAGACCACAGAATTTTAAAGTCTAGCAGGGCAATCATTAAGTCCTATAGCTCCATGTCTACCAACTAACATAATCTATGACAAGATGTGATCTGCAGAGACCGTGGGTGCCTCTGCCCTATGTACTGCCAGTGATTGTCACTCCTACGGCTTTTCTCTTGGGCAAACTGCTCCCATGCAGTTTTCCTCAGAGGATACACATTCCTGGATTCTCCAGATTTTGGAGATCTCTACTGTACCTTCAGTTTTACACTCACAGCATAACAGGCTGCCCTCTCAGGGCCGCACTGGCTGGCCTCCTAGATCTGCTTCTGAAATCTAGACGGAATCCTTCTTGACACCACAACTCTTGCATTCTAGATGCACCTAAAGCCAGCACCACATGGCTAACTCCAGAGTCAGCCACCACCTGGAGCAGTAGCCAGAGTTCCTTCTCGTTTAGCTGTAGACATCAATTGCCTGCAGTGCTGAGCACTGTGCACCCAATACAGGAAATAATTCTCCAGGCTGCCACTATTCTGTAGCACAATTCTCTGGGGATCTCTTCTCAATGCAACCTTTCATATTTGCAACTCTGAGGCTGAAAAGGCTGGAGTCCTGCTGGCTCACGTAATGTTATCAGGTCATCTTTTTTTTGTTTGTTTGTTACCTTCTTCTAAAATACTTGACTTTTTCTGGCTAGTCTTTTCAACTACCAATTACTTCCTTGTTCCATCTTTGAAGGCTGAAAATTTACTGGATATTCCTTTCTAGACAAACTCACAGCACCTTAAATCATCCTAATCAGCTTGTTCTTGATTCTCAACATAAATTTGGCTAAAAGCCCCCAGAAGTAGTCATGCCACCACCTGCAAATTAGACTGCCTTGGAATTTCTTCTACAAGATTAACCTGATGCCCTTCATCTTAGTCTCAGGCAAAATCTCTGAACATAAGCAAAATGTAGATGACCTCCCTTCCAAGCCTAACGCACATCACCCAGAATCCTACAGCCAATGCTTCCTCTCAGCAGAAGCCTCTTGAGCCTGGTCTTCACTGGAAAGTTTCCTGTCAGTGTTCTGATCTTCTGAGCTCTGGCCAGACCCTCCCATCAAGTTCAGTCTAAGGTGTTCCAGCACTACTTTCCAGCCTGCACCTCCAAACCTTTCCAAACTCTTCCCACAAGCCATTCATTCCCAAAGGCTCCTGAGCCACATGGTCAGGTACAGTCACAGCAACGAGCCCACTTTTCTGGCAACAAATTCTGTTAGTTACATTTCTCATTGTTGGGACAAAATACTCAACATCCGCAAGTTAAGAGAGGATTTATTTTGCTCGCTATGTGTAAAGGTTTCTGTCCATACTCAGCTGGTGCCAAGGCAGGGTGGATGGCAGACAGATGTGGCAGAGGACAAACAGTTCATGGTGGGAAGAAAGCAAAGCGAGCAAGAGATAAGACAAGCCTTTCTGTCTCTTAAATTGTATCCAATATACTGGATTATGGAGGTGACAAACCAATCAATAGACTGATTTACTAATCACACATCCTTAGTTTTAGCATCACATTCTGTAGATCCAGTCACCTGTGAAAAAGCCACACCTATGATTACATGAGACTTTGGAGGGGCATCTAGACCCAAACCATGACTTGTACATTCACTAAATATTGCTTCAGTTTTAAATTAAGTTTAAATTCAATTTCTTCATCTTTTTTAAAAAAATATTTCAGGAAAGGTAATACAGGATATTTGGGGTCTCACTACTAGATTAGACTACTAGTGATCCGCCTGTGATACAGCCTCCCAAGAGCTGGGATTCCAGGTGTGTACCACCACTCCCAGTCTCAATAGCCATTTCAGTGTGCCCCAGGATAGAACCCCCAGCCCCTGCACTTGCTGAGCTATTTGGTTGGCCCATTTCTTCGTCTTATTAACTTTATTTTCCATGTTCAATAGCTTCAGACCTTAGCCCACATACAGCGATTCCATAGAGAGAGAGAGAGAGAAAAAAAAAAAGTAATTTGTAATAATAGCAGGGCAAAGGTCACGATTAGGCAACGCAAAAGAAAAAAAAAAAAAAAAAGACAATCACTAGCAAACTGAGAGCTAATGATAATCCTGTATTGGTTCCTAAAACCTTTGCCCAGAAACAGTACAAACCTATTCGATTGGCCAAAGTCTCTTGGCTATGGCTATCTTCCAAGGAAAAATAAACCATATATGTGGTGGACAGCTCTGGGAACAGTTGGAGGATGCACCATTTTCCACAGAGGCCACATATAATATTTTTGGTGGCAGATGTGAAGTGGAGAGTTGGAAGCTCTGCACCTGCTCCTCACCAGGTGAATGGGACCTTAACGTTAATTTTAGCTATCATTATAGAGAGCTTAACTTGTGACTCATTGTCTACCTAAGGTTTTGCATTTATTATCACAGTTCACATCTTGTGCCTCTCTGACACGGACAGAGCCTTCGTTTTCCTTGTTCTGTATGCCGGTGAGTACCTCCTTCAGGACCACTGCTCCCTGAGGAGTGCAGTGAGAGCTTGAGTTGACACTTTCTGCCTCCAAGGCCCATCAACCAAGGCACTATGGTGGCTCCCCAGCCTCAGGGTCCTCCTCAAAGCCAGGCATCTGAAGGAGACTTCCTTCCAAGCTGCTCACTAAAGCAAAGGGGAAAAAAAAGGCACAAATTGAGGAAAGATGAAGTTGTCAAGCAAACAACAAAAGCAAGAGAAAGTTGGAGTATGCTATGCTTACCTCACAGCTCTTAGTCTTTCCAGCCTGCAGTCTGAGGCTTGAACTCAGGGGCTCACATCGAGTTACTTCCTCAGTCTTTTTTATTTTGAGATAGGGTCACACTGCACTGCCAAGGCTGGCCTCCAGTGATGGTCATTCTGCCTCAGAAAAGGCTAGTATCAGAGGCATGGGTCTCTGGGCCTGGTCTGTCAGGATTCCAGTCCGATTCCAGTCCTGTGCTGTGCTTGCCCACTCTCTGATCTCTTCCTGGTGACTTTGGCCAAACTGAGCTACTATAAATGTGAGACTGTGGCACTATCATGAAGCCCTTGCCTCAGGGTGGGTGCCTGGCAACCGCCACTTCCTCTGTCTTGGTTCTTCCTTTCTTCCTACTAAGAAACAGCAAGAGAAGAGAATGCATGTGACCTTTGCAGTATGAGGGTGTCTTCATTTTTCCTCATGTCTTCCTGGTAATTTAGTTGAATCTGGAACTTTTCTAAAGAATTCTGAAGCTCCCTCATCTCTTGCTGCAACTGAAACGCCAACAGACAGCATTTTGAGTCCTTGTCCTTCCCACATAGTCTGCTTTCCTCACTTGAGGCTGCTAGGTGTCCTGGTCTCTACCCTTGCAAGAAGTCAGAGAGAAGCCCGTGACACACATCTACTTGGACCCACTTCTTAGGGCGCTTGGGGAGCTCTTTCCTCTGCACAGTCCCCTGCAGTGCTGAGCCATTTCTCCTGACTCATCCATGGTTCTGTGTTGCTTCCTCTGGGCCTCTCTCCTTGGAACCCCTCTGGGACTGCCAGGCCCCCTCCTGTCCTCTCTTCTCTTCCATCTTTCTCCTCCTTTGTCTTTGTTGCTGCACTTTCTCAGATCTTTCCTGGATTTAATCTTCCAACTCCTCTGTTGAATTTTTCATATTAGCTTTTTTTTATGATTTAAGAGCTCTTCTTACACTCTGAACTTGTCTTTTATAGGGTACCATGTTCTGTTTTTATTCAGGAATCTTTTCTCCAGTTTCTCTGAGGACATTAATAATAACCTCAAGTTTTCTTCTGATTATATTCATTTTGTTTCTTCCAAGCTACTTTTTCTCTATTTGTTGGTTTGGCCTTTATCTTCGATGCCAGTGGTCTTCCTCAAATACCTGGTCCTCTCTTCTACAATCTTGCCTGCTGTACACAGGACAGTCTTTTTTTTTTTTTTTTTTTTTTTTTTTTTTTTTTTTTTTTTTTTTTTTTGTCAGGTTCAAACTCATGACCTTGCACTTGCCAGGTAGGCACTTGTGCCACGGAGCTGTCTCCCCAGCCTCCCCTCTTTTCTAATATATTCATGGTTAAGAAGAGAGGCTGTAGGTGTGACTGACTGCCCTGAGCGCTGTGGGCTTGCTGACTCTCACTGCCACCATTGAGCAAACCCGGCACCCTGCTTGTTGGGAAACTCTGGGGAAAAAATTTGAAAGTCTTTCCTCCTGGCTGATACACTTAGTACAAAGGAATTTTCCCATCATCTTCCTGAAGGGCAGGAATTAGATTTCTGTTCCTCTGGAAACCAAGAGAAGGAAAAGAAATGGAGGTGTTGGCACTTTGCACTTGACATGCACTCCACGTGAGTCTCTGGGGCTGGCATGTGAACACGTAGCTCTCCCGGCAGCCTCTGCTGCCAGGGCTTTTGAGGCAGAGCCCCGCCCTCCCCTGAGGAAGCCACTCCCCCTGAAGTGTGAGGCGGAGATCTGCTCAGTGCCCCCCCCCCATCTCCCGCCTGAGTTTAGCGTCTGTGACTGCAGCCTCCCCAGAATACCATAGCAGGGTTGGTGGGCTACTACTGCATGTCAATCTGCTGTCCAGATTCCAGAATTCCGCTGCTCATGTATTTGACTGTGTTTGCATTCATGTAGGTTTATGTATTATGGAGAAAAACTCTTCGATCAAACTTCAGCGGTGTTTCACAAAGGAGGAAACTGGATGTGTGCTTTAGTATACCAGCTTAACCCATAAAATCATCTAAATCCACTTTTGACCCTTTAGAAATGAACAGTGAAGGGGGCTACTTACATAGACCAAAAGGCTCCTGTGTCTCCTTTACTCTTTCGCCATGACAACGGGAAACAATATTTAGATCTAGTGAGTGTTCCTTTAGAACATGTCTGTGCTTTTGAGGAAAAAAAAAACCCCTCATTTTATTTTATTTTTTATTTTTTTCTATATTTAGGACAGGGTCTACAGGTCTCACTACTTAGATCAGACTCGTAGTAATTCTCCTGTTTTCAGCCTCCCAAAGTGCTGGGATTACAGGTGCGCGCCACCACGCCCAGTCGCCATTGCCCTCTTAGAGAGCGCTGGGGGGTCAGGACCAGCACCACACGCTTGGAATGAAACCTGGCCACTGCGCTCTGCCTAAGCAGGTTCTTCAGTCTGCGGAACTATCAGGCCAGTCCCTAAAATATCATTTTAAAGGTTTGAAAAGTTTAGGAACCCACAGTTTGGTCCTGGAACTCAACCTTGCGAGCTTTTCCACAACTCATGACCAACTGTGGACATAGTGTCTGATAACAAAAAACAGAAGCCACTCAATCGCCTCTCCTGCATCAGAAGTGCATTCAAACTGTACTATCTCAGGTGGGAGAAGTTTATAGCCCAAGTTTTCCTTACTAAACATACCAAACAAGGAGCCAACTTAATTCTTTCTTTCCATCTTGCTTTCTTTTTCTTTGAAACAGGGTCTTGTCATGTAGTTCAGACAGCCTTGAACACGCCATGTGTCCTAGGCTGGCCTCATGGTGATCCTTCTGCCCTGTTCTCTCAAGTTCTTGGATGTGAGCCACTATGCTTGATTTGCCATTTTCTTTTCTCTTTTTCTTTTCCTTTTTTTAAAAAATTAGTTTGGGCAAATACTTATTTTTATTGAATAGATCATCAGCAACTCCCTCTCTATAACTGGAGTTTCATTTTATGTCCATGCTGAGTAAGGAACAGTGACAAAGCCAATTAGAAGAGGCTACTTGAAACACAGCTTACTTCCTTTTAACAGGCAACTATAGATGCATTCTAGAATGGATGATGATTTAGTCACCAAGAGACTCAGATGACAATTTGAAGAATGTAGTCAAGTCCAAGGTGCAGGAAACATCAGCTGAGATTTGGTATAACTCTTTTAAGGGTTAACTGATGCTGTATCCCTTGGCCAGTAGCTGAATCCCAGTGTGGAGGAAAATTTTAGGGTTACTGATGCTGTATCCCTTGGCCAGTAGCTGAATCCCAGTGTGGAGGAAAATTTTAGCTAATGCCAAGTGGAGATGCAGAAAGTTCTATTTTGTCTTAGGGGCTATGCACAGAAGCACAATGCAGGAAAGCACTGAATACTGCTGAGAGCATCCACTCCGGGAAGGACTTTACCTTCTAGGAGCTCTAAACTGGCACCACCTCCAGTGCCCACATGGCTGGCTTTATCCTCTGTGTTGCATTTTGCACTGCAAGTAGCAGTGTCTCCACCCCCTACGACAGTGATGCAGCCACTGAAGTGGCTTTCCCCACCTCATCCATGAGGGCTTTAATTCCCTTGGCAAAAGCTTCCCATCCAAATACCCGACAGGTCCATTCCACACAATCTGCTTGGCACATCCAACAGCCTCAGCATACTTCTTGCTGTTCTCAGGACCACAGCCAAGGCCAACCATCCAGCAGGTATGCCAGAGGGCACAGTGGCTTGGCCAGTCTTGGCATTCTCATTAAATTTGTCAGCAGTGACAAAGTCAACAGGCAGAGTAATCTTCACTTCATTCTTCTCAGCTTTGGCCATCAGGTCTTTAACAATCTTTAATCCCTCTTCATCAAACAGAGAAGTGCCGATCTCCATGTTGTTGTGCACTTCAAGGAAAGTAAAAGCCATCCCACCACCAATACTCATCTCATTGACTTTGTCTGGCATATTACTGATCAACTAGATCTTGTGTGCAACTTTAGCTCCACTCAAGATGGCCAGGAAGGGTTGCTCTGGGTTTTCCAAGGCCTTAGCAAAAACAGTTCAGCTCCTTCTTCATCAACGGCTCACACCGTTGTAATCACAGCACTTGGGAGTCTGAGGCAGGAGGATTGGTGCAAGTTCAAGACCAGCCTGGGATACAAAAGTGAGCTCAAGGCCAGCTTGAACTTTATAGTGAAACCATGTCTCAAAAATAAAAATGAAATAAAAAATCCCCCGACCTTCTGTGGCAGGCTGACTCCCAACTTAGAGCTGAGGGCTCAGTGTGCAGTGCCAAAAGCATCACTGATATAGACATCCCCTAGCTTGGAAAGTGAAGGTTGGAAACTATCTACTTTGGCTGGCTCAGCTTTAACCTTGTTCCCAGAAGCATCTCGTCCCTTCCCTTCCTCCTGCACATGAAAGCAGAGGTTCTCCAGAAGGATGACAGACCCAACTGATGGGTCCGCATAGGCTTTCTCTACTTCTGAACCCACATAATCCTTCAAGAATAGAACATCCTTGCTCAGCAGAGATTTGAGTTCTACAGCAACTGGCTGTAAGGAGTACTTGTCAGGTATTGGGACACCATCAAGCCAGCTCAGGTGGCCCGTACAGACAACTGATTTGGCTCTGTTGTCCAAGCACAATTTGATGCTTGGGACAGCAGCTTTGATTCTTTGGTTGCTGGTTATTTGGTTATTCTTCATAGGAACACTGAAATCCACTCTCACCATGACTCCCTTTCCCTTCATTTCCAGCTTGTCCGCAGTTAGCTTGTTAGCAACATTTTGGTAATAGAGTGGAGACAAGAAGTTGGGGACTTGCGGCCTGTTGATTTGTCTGTATAGTGCTGGGGATGCATGGAGAACACCATATTTAATTTCTGAAGAAGAATTTTTTTTATTATTACAATGTGTCTCAGTTATTTTTCTCTCACTGCTGGGACAAAATACTCAACATCCACAATTAAGGAAGGAAAGGTTTATTGAGCTCACAATTAGTGGAAGTTTTAGTGCATACTCTTCTGGCTCTAAGGCAGAGTACCACCGGAGAGAAGGCATAATCTTGGCAGTGGAAGAAGTTCATGGCAGTGGAAAACAGCAAAGAGCAAAGGGAGAGGCAGCATTGTGGCAGCTAGCAAGCCTCTCTCCCCTCCTTACATTGTAAAGCAGATTACCCACCCCAGGGAAGGAATGGCACTAACATCCGTGTTCCCAGCATTGGATCATGAATTAATCACAGACTCCAGAAGCCGCTCCATGACTACATAAAGTTTTGGGGGGACACCTAGCACTAACCATATCACATGATTATACATGCATTACTTATTAGATTATACTATAGATAAATTATGAGAAAGCTATACTCAGGAGGCCAGCGAGTTAGCTCAGTGGTCTAAAGGGCCTGCTTAGGCAAGCACAGGGACTGTGGTTTGATCCCAGGTACCATATGCTGCACCAGCCCTGCCCCCAGGGCAGCCTAAGCCAGTCATACACACACACACACAACTACACTCAGAAATTATTGTGAAGTATGATAATAAATAAAAGACAATTTTCAATTAAGATGAGGAAAAGAAATTAGTAAAAGTATTATAAGAGTTATGGATACTTTGGGATTACACAAAGAGAAATTTGGCAAAGGGTTTAGAGAGCAACCCTAGCTAACATCCATTCACCATTTATTCATTCAGTTTTTGACTCCAGCAGGTCATGCTTCTTGGTTCCCAGTGGATATGGGCCTCACACTGGTACTGGAGCTTTGCCTGTGAATAAGGCAAGCACCATTCTTCCATGTTAGACATTGTACTCTGTCAAAGGAAAAAGCATAGAGTGGATAATGATCTGATTTGCTTGGTAAGAATATGAAGCAAAGGTACTTGCATCCAGCTGAGGTATAATGTTTGAGTTGGGATCTGAAAGGAACAAAAGAGGCATGGTGGGAGATAGAGAGAGACAGATAATAGAGATGCAGATAGAGATGATGGACACACACACACACACACACACAGAGAGAGAGAGAGAGAGAGAGAGAGAGGAACTCCTCACCATGATCACCATGTTATTCCCCCAGAAAGAGAAAAACCTTTACCTCAGAAATACCTGGCCAAAGAATTTACCTGTCCACCTGCCACCCTCCTTCAATATGAAAGACATTCCAGTGAGAACATGTCCTGATGGCACGTTTTCAAGAAGTACATATGTATTTTTAATGATAGTGAAAAACAAGAATAAGAGCTGTTAAGGGTATCCAGTCCCAGCTATTGTGTTATTTCATAATGTATTTATTGCCTTTCCCCAATGTTTTTGTTTCATTTTATTTTAATTACAATTCAGTATTTAAAAGATAAAGCTTTTCTTTTAAACATTCACTGATGCTCAATAGCTGAATGCATGTGCTGTCCTAGATCATGAGGTTAGTGGTGCTTATTTCAATATTAAATAAAAGGATTCATTTTCATTGAAGCAAGCAGGGAATTAAGCTTACAGCTTCAATTACCAATAATTAATTCCCCACACTACAAGCCATGCAGTTTGCATTTAAACTCCCAATGCCCACAGGATAACAAAAATCTATTTTGATCACTTTTTATTTTCATCATTTAAGGAGTACATCTTATTTCAATTACACACATGCATTTCCAGATTATAAGAGAGAACAAATACCTTTTCTAAAAAGCCAGGGAGTTAGGAGGGGGCAGCTTTTGAAAGCATGACAAAGACATTTCTGAGATCTTTTCTTTCCCTTGCTTTTGTTGAAGGTGCACCTAAATTGTGCAGAATTAGCTACGTCACACACGTGAAGCTATTCTTTATAAGCAGATGGATAATTTCCTTAATTTGTTTTTCCTTATGCACTAAGCTGTTCGTTGCTAGCTTTTCACTATGTGAGAAAAGCATGGCTTTGGACCTGACAAAGCTGAGTCCTGCTGCAGGGCCAGCCCCGGAGACTCTGTCAGCAGGGTCAGGAGGATGACTCCATTTGCCTTAGAACAGGAAGGAGCGGCAGAGCTCTTTGCTGTGCTCCACATTCTTTTGGCCAATTTTGAGCAACAGAGAGGAGTCCACACATACTACCAAAAAGCATAGACAAGCAGAACTGGAGTCTTCAGAGCTAAAAGGCCGCAGTAGGAGTTAGGCTGCACGGGAAACAGGCAGCCCTGGGATGGCATGCAGAAAGCAAGCCCTAAGAAGATCTTTGAAAGACTTTAGCTTTCGTCCAAGCTGGAAGTGTTAACTTGGCCACCAAATAAATCCTTCGCATTAGAACTGAGTGGGGCCCGGCAGGATGGCTCAGTGGTCTAAAGAGCCTGCTTAGGAAACCTTGGGCGGCTGCAGGAACCGCTGTTCGATCCCGGGCACCACATGCTGTGCCAGCCCTGCCCTGAGGGCAGGCTGAGCCGGCCATAAAAATAAATAAACAAACAAACAAAAGTTCTGAAACAAGAAAAAAATAAAATAAAAATTAAAAAAGCAAATCAAAACCACTCAAGGTAACCAATGTATTTTTAAGTGATTCTATGAATAAAGTTTGATGCAAAAAGTATTTTCTGGCTCGTTAAATTTTCATGATGGAAAATGTTAATAGCTATTCCACGTATTATTCCAGCATTCTGATCAATCAATCAACATTAAATAAAAAGTTTATACAACGTTGAAAGAGACTGAGCTATCAAATCGAATTAAACCAGAAGTTTTCAAATGCAAAGAGAAAAGCCAAGCCTCGGCTAGGTTCTTATACAGAGTGAAGAAACAGAAACAGATTTTGGGCCTCTGAAAGCTGAGTCCCGTCTAGATCAGTTAAGATAGGGACTCACCCGTGCTACCGGGCATGCGCACTGGGCGTATCATAGCACACTCCAGTATTTCTGCACTGGAAAGTCAGGCCTAAATAACAGAAGAGATTTCTTTCCATAAGGCAAACTTCAGAGAAAGCATGTTTTCTTAACAGAGTTTTTGCTAGTGAACCACTCTGATAAAGTAAAGGCAGTAGGGAAGATTTATTTGGTTTGGCAATGAAAGGTAGCTACATGTCACGCATTTCCTGTTTACTAGCTTCGAATCTTTTCAAGGTCATATTTTCTTACTTTTTTAGTACTTGGAATTGAATTCAGCACCTCACGCTTGCCAGGCAGGCGCTGTGATGCTGAGCCACCTCTTCAGCCCCCAAGGTCCTATTTTCAATGTCGAAGACGACTCCCTGTGCTCCTCTACACTCGCTCCAATCTCTTTAAACCTCTGGCTCCTTAATAATGGTTGACGTTTTCAGCAGAGACAAGCAAATTCTATCTAGGAACTTAATCATAGTACCATAAAGATACAAGTTTCCAAGCACAAGGCTTTTCTTAGCCCAAACTATCCCTCCTGGACCGCAGGACTCTGAGATGTGGCCCCAAGTGATAAATAGCCAAAGGGATGAGAATAGAAAAGGCTGAAATTGGCTCAGGAGAGGAAAGCCAGACCTAGGAGGTGTCAGACAGTAGCCAAAGCACTGAGGCTAGGACACAGTTGTTCCTGTCTGGGAGGAGCG
>PVJA010006090.1:17581-75304 GCA_004027025.1 Myocastor coypus
TTTGGTGGAAGATGCTGGATAGATTCCTGCTGTGCCAGTCTCACCATTTCTTGACAGAGTTCCTTCCTAACATGTGTCCTCCAGGCTGCCTCTTTTTCTTCATTACTCATGGTGGGCCCTGCCTACTCTTGAATTCCAGCGGCTGCATACCAAGACTGCAGGCACAGAGAGGCCTGCGGATACCCACGATCATGAAGTCAGGGAGCAGCACAACCGAAGTTCAAATATTCAATTATTTATTAGTTTAAGACTCTTCTGTTACCAAACTGATTTTGCCAGCTGTATATTGTTGTGGTAGTTCAGGTAGATGTCTGCTCCTTAAAAATGGATCTCTCTGTGTCTCTCGTTCTTTATCGACTTAGATTTTATGGGTACATTTTAGACAGGAAAGGATCAAGTTCATCAAAATATGAACTTTGAAAACAAGGACATTTATTCCTACACCAACACGTTTAGTACAAGAATAAGCCCTAGTGATGTCCTTTATTTGTCAACTGATGATTTTGATTGTTTTTCTTCTCTCTTTTATACCCCCTTTTTGGTTAACAACCCTACCCCCAAGCATCAAAAGTCATCTCTTGAATTTGCAACAAATATGATAAAAAAGACTGAACAATAAAATGCATGGAGAAGAAATGAAAAATCATCTTTAAGTATTCCAGAAGTCATGGGAAGAATGGCTTATTTCTCTTCATCATCCAAAAGAACTTCCAAATGTTTTTCAAATCTGAGCTGCAATAAAATCCTACGTTAAAAAGCAAAACAAGGAGCCGGGGAGATAGCTCCATGGCACAAGTGCCTGCCTGGCAAGTGTAAGGTTGTGAGTTTGAACCCCAGTCCTGAAAAAAAAAGAACAAAACAAACTTGTAGAGCTATTTTCAGGGCATGTGCCTGTGGTCTAAGCTCCTAGGGAGGCTGAGCAGGAGAGAGCTTGAGCCTAAGAGTTAGAGACCACCCTGGGCAACATAGCAGGTCCATGGCTCTTACAAGGAGCAAAAATAACAACAGCACACCTGTATCTCAGTGCCAGCAGAGAGGAAATTCATTCTGGTCAAGAGAGAATGGCTCAGGCTGGAGTGCAAATGGTATGTCTGACCGAAGCTGCTCCCCAGTAGGGCTACAGAAACACCCCACCTCTTGGGAGGACATCTGCTGTTGTCCTCCCAAAGCCTTAAGTATGTCATGGGGCAGATGCCACAGCTTGAGGACCAGGGCAGGGCAGAGGGCCAGGGCCAGAGTGATGCCAACCATTAAGCTGTCAGTGCGCTTCCCCCAGCCTGTGGTGTCTCTGCGTTCTGGAGCCGTTCCTTCTGAACTTGGCGGGGCCCCAGCATTTCCTCTGGATCCTGTAGCACTGGGTGCCATCGTGTGCAATTGAGGCTGCCTCGGGCAGAGAGGAGGAAGATAGGGGCACTGACCCTCTCTCCCAAGCATATAAGGCTCCGAGGTCTTGCTACATAATTCAGAGAGGAGGAAGATGGGGGCACTGACCCTCTCTCCCAAGCATATAAGGCTCTGAGGTCTTGCTACATAATTCAGAGAGGAGGAAGATGGGGGCACTGACCCTCTCTCCCAAGCATATAAGGCTCTGAGGTCTTGCTACATAATTCAGGCTGCTTTACATGTGAGACCCAGGTTGACCTCAAATTCATGGCAACCCTCCTGCCTCAGTCTTGGGATTTCTCCACTCTCAAAATAGTCTGCCTTGGAGCCAGCTGAGTATGGACTGAAACCTCCAGTAACTGTGAGCTAAATAAAACTTTTCCTTCCTTAATTGTATTTTGTCCCAGCAACAAGAGAAAAGTAACTGAGACACCTGCTGAAGGATATTTTCCATGCATGAGGAAAGGAGGAAATTTCAGAGCCAAATAGGGCAGTTAAGACTACGCTCACTTCCAACCTAAATTTAGGGCTGTCATCTGCAGAGGAATATCTCAGATGCCTAGTATGGCAAGCTATGGCTTTAGCTTTTTAGATAAGGTTGCAGGTCACATAACACCAATTTTTATTACCACAGAGGTTCAGAGAGATCAAGTGAATTAAAATTCATCAAAGTCATAAAATTAGCTAATCATTAAAGCTGGGCTGCAGCTCACACATCCCAGCTGTGTATTCCTAAACTTTTCTCTCTCTGTCACTCCATCTCAACTGATCACTGAAGCTCTCAGGGTGGAATGTGCCTCTTCTCCATGGTAGCAGAACAGTAACCCCACAAAATGTCTCTGCCCCAACCCCTGGAACCGCGAACATGTTTTATCACACACAGAGAGGAACGACGTTTGTTCCCAAAGGTCTCACCATGTGGAAGAGCAAGGTAAAGGAGCCAGAGTGGCAATGATGCGCTGTGAGAAAGCCTGTACCTTGGGGGTGTGGCAAGCAGTGTGGCCAGCCGAGAGAAGCTGGGAGAGGGAAGGGAAGGGAGTACCTCCCAAGTGTCCTGGAAAGGGAGACCCCACCAACCCCTCAATTCTAGCCCCAAGAGACCTACTTCAGACTTCTAACCAGAAGATAGTACATTTGTTGAAATATGTGAGAGGAGCAATGGAACCAACACATCTGCAAAAAGTATTTGAAAATTAACACAGGATCATAAACTTCAATAATATATCCTACTATTTTAAAGATATCTGCTGTGGCCCTTTGGGTTGATCTTTAGTTGTAGCAGCAAATATTTGAGTATAATTCCTGCTGTGCACTGAGTCATTCTAGATGACTGAGGCAGGGGTGGAGTGGAACCTCATCAGGATGTTATTAGGTAGGTTCCATTACCATCTTACTCAGGGCCCCGAGAAACCTTGTCTCTTGCCCAGGATCACAGAGCTGGGAAGTGACAGAGCTGAGGTTGAGCCTGGATGGGCTGATCTGTGCACTGCAAATACTATGCTTAGTCTGCACATGGTGGTGGCCAGAGACCCAGTATCCCTGCTGAGGTAGACACAGGTGATCTTGCCTATGACCCAACAGCTAAACAAAGTTTCTCATGGGCATGTCTTTATTCTAGTTCACAAGATTTTCCTTTGAGATATTGTTTGTCTTTCTCTGTGAACTTTTCTTAGTAGTACTTCAGCTTTCTCTCTTTTTAGCACTGATGGTTTTTGTATGTCAATCATAAGAACTTCACTATGGGCAGATATCAATTGTGCAAAACCTCAGCAGATCTGTGACTTTCTACCTCAATCTCTGCACTGCTTACCTCTTGCCCAGGGCCCCAATTGCCAGTCTCCCACCTTCTTGGCTGCTTGATAACAGCTTTGACAATAGAGGAGGTTTGCTCATGGCGGCCTACCATGCATTCTTTTCTATTTTATTTTATTTTACTTTATTTTTTGCAGTACTGGGGATTGAACTCAGGACTCTGTATTTGCCAGGCAAGCGCTTATTCTACTGAGCTATCTTCCCAGCCCTAATTAAGTAAACTTTTATTGAAGCTTAAATTGTGGTATAGGAATACTTTTCAGATGATTTATTCCAATACCAATCAAGGGAGCAATTATGGCACCAAAATTTTCCCTCCTCTGCCACACTAGGATAGATTACTATTTAATCTACAGTTTTCATTTTTTTAGGCTTTGTTCCACACAAACCTGCACTTTGCAATTTTGACATTAGAACTCATATGTATTTTGGAAAAAAGAAAAAGAAAGAAAGAAAGAAAGAAAGAAAGAAGAAAAGAAAAGAATCAGACCTCAAGCCAACACATTGCACCAAAGCTACTGGAAAACTGTTCAAGAATAAAATCTATCTTGAACATTGATTCTTGCAAGAGAGCAAGTCAAAGCATTAGGAATCAAACTGATCAAGTTGACTGAAAACTTCTTTAATGAAACATTCAGTCAACAACGCTAAAATTAAAGTCAGGGTTCCAACCACTTGATTTCAAACCAAATAGATTTTCCATTTAGAAACACTAATAAAAGTTGTTTCGTTTATAGATACAGAAGGAACAAAACATCAGTGCATCAAACCAAGAAAATGTTGTGAGAACAAGTACAAAATTTAGCCAACTCTGCTATCCTCTCCACTGCTTAAATTTGCAAATAAGATGAAAGATGCCAACTCTTGAAAGCTATTTCAAGTCAGTTCCCACTGAGTATTTTCAGAACTCTGCTTTCTTTATCCATCCATACCTTCTGCTACAGAGTTAAATCTGAATAACCTGGACAGTCATTTATTTGATCCTGTGAGTGCCAAGATGAAAGGAACAGATCAAGTGCAAACACTCACTTGTATCACAAAACCACACAACTTTGTCACAAGTGAAGAAGCCACCAAAATTCTATGAACCCAAACTTACATATGCTATGTAGTCAGATTAGTGACAATGGCAAAAGTAAGAGTGAATGTTCCAACTTGGCTGGACTTATTGAATCAAGGACAATCTTCATGCATAATCTGCCCACTTGTCTATTTGCTGACAAAAAGCCATTTACACCACTATTTGGCAAAGGAATGGTACTCTTGAGCATTTTATTGGCTGAAAAGCACAGACTAGTATATTGTTTTCGCAGAGTTCAGCCAGCACTCCCTGATCTCATAGCTCTATGTTGATCTTCCCTGCTTGCTAATCAACAGTGGAGATATTTCTTTGTAGGGAGACATTTAATTTTCTCCCTCACCTTCAAAAGTTCAAAAGGAGACCAAATTTTCATCCCCTTAAAAAAAAAATGAAGCCGACGGGCCATCTTCCCACCCCGCTGTGTCCCCATCAAGGGCATAAGATTAATACATAAACCCACAGTACAGCAGTGTATTGCTTTTCTTTGGGGCCTGGAGGAAGGAGAAAGACACCATGGTGAGGGAAGAAGTGAAGGACTCCAAATGTGGGAACAATTATTAAAACAGGAATACACAAAATGAATAACTGGATCATTTTCTTAGAACGACTTGACTCACGGCAGAAAAACTTTACTCACTGTTGCAAAAACATTTTTATGAGGTAGATATTGGTTTCAATATTATTAGTAGAATGTATGTTATAGAAAGTGGAGGTAACTGGATGTAAAATTCTGGCAGCAATATAATAGAACAGCCCCAGATTTTTAGGCTGAGGCCAATACCTAAAGAGGACAGGAGCCTTGTCTGTGGGGAATTTTGGACGATACCTGCAGAAATGTTCCACTGTGCATAAACCAAATTGAATTGCTTTCTCAAGTGTTGTGAAGTTTCATATAATAAAAGTTTTTTCCTACGTGCAGTTCAGTTTTGCAGCAACAGTGGCATAGAATACCTAAACAGAGAAGAGAGCATTCATGCAAGATATCTGGCTCCTTGATACAATAATGCATGCACTTCAGAATGATTACACTAGCATTAAATCTAGGGCTTTCCGCAACTACAAGGTGCGGTTATAGAAAGCATGGCCCCTGGTATCAACATCTAGAAAGCAGCCACCACCTTCTATGTGTGCTCTCTTTTTGCATTTTTTCTTCATTTTTCTTAATCAGCTCTGCTGCTGTTGCTGCTTCTTAGCAAAACCGGTAAAGCCAAAGTTGTAATCGTTGAGCACAGCACTCTGACAATCAAGACGTTTAAAACCTTCAGTCATCTGGGGTGAAGAAAGCACTGTGTGACATTTAGAATGCTGATTGACAAGCAAGGTGGTCACAAATTTTCCTGGCTTGAAGACGTCCACAACTTTCCTGATCAGATCATCACAGGATCTCTGACTTAAGTTTGTTTCAAAGCTGCCATAAGAAAATTCTGGTTCTGGAGTGATGTGAATAGTGCAGTAAGTTCCGTCTGATTTCATTCCACTCATTGAATGCCCACAGGGATTGAAAAGTGTGGCATCAATGGCAGAACCTGGTATCAGATCACAAATTCCACTCTTACAAGTGACGTCCTTTGCCATAACACCATTTTCCATGTAGAACTGGTCCACAACTCCTGGGTCAAGCTCACTCATCAGAATATCCAAGGTCTGATCTGGTTGGCTGATTACCTTGACTCTGGGAAATCCAGAGTATACAAGTTCCAACAGTCAGAATTTATAGGTGCCATACAATATGCTGCTCCATTTGGGAAGACTGCATTAGGAAACTTTGTTTCTTCCTGGAAATTCCAGGGTGGGTACCCTTGGTGAGAAGGCTTCATGAAATTCTTATGAGAATAAAAGAAGCTTTGAATCGAGTCGAACCCACTGTAATCTCTAGCCAGCTTCAACAGGAGAACCAGTGCTTTCCATAAGAGGGTGGTGCCACGTGTCTTCAACATGAAACGTCTCTTGGAGACAAATGCTACTCTCACTGAGTGCATAAGCTTCCTGCTTATCAGTTTTTGTCACATTTATGATTGAACATTGTACATCTTTCCAAAGTACAGCCCACTCAGATCTCAGGATGATGTGAAGTTGGTGTCAGGTTGCTGATGAGAGAACCAAACCTCCAGAAGCTTCTCCATCCCTTCCAAAAAATGCATACCTCCCATCACCATGAGACTAGCGAGCAACCAACCACTACCGAAAATCAACTAAATTTAATCACTTCTCTCGCGCTGCCTCCCACTGCAGATTGTTCCAGCTGTGCTACAAAGTTCAGGTTCCTTTTTTTTTTTCCCTTACAATTTTATATTAACTTTTTTTTTTAAAGGATTAATAAAATTTTCTCAGCTTTTTTGTGAGCAAAAGCTAAATGTGAGTCTGTTGGAAATAGAGTCAGATACAGTTCAGTCTTCTCATATTCTGCTGCTTCCCCATTAAAGAGAGTAGAGAGAGAGCACTAGCTAATGTCACCTGCCGTTAGCTAATGTCACCAGCCATACTGTGTAAGCCTCTACTTTATTTTTATTTTTATTTTTTTATTTATTTATTTTGTCTTTTTGAGACAGGGTCTTGCTGTACAGTTCAGGCTGGCCTTGAGCTCAGTTTTGTAGCCCAGGCTGGTCTCGAACTCTCAATGATCCTCCCGCTTCAGCCTCCCGAGTGCTGGGATTACAGGCGTGTGCCACTACGCCCGGCTTCTACTTTATTTTTGAATGCAACCTTAACTTTTCATATTCTCAAGATGTTTTATATTTAGTTATCATTTTCTTTGCAATCATTTCTAATATTTTTGAGATTTATTAATGTGGTTCATTTATTCTAATCACAAAGAACCAGGAATTGACTTTGAGCTTTGTTTCAGTCTCTCCACATAGACAACCCTGAAAAGAAGCCAAAAGCAGCTGGCTCATCCCCTAGCCTTCTTTCTCATCAAGAGATGCTTCAGGCTGGAGAGATAGCTCACTGGTCTAAGTGCCTCTCTGAAAAGTGCAAGGTCTTGACTTTGATCCCCAGTACTGCATGCTGTGCCAGACCCAAAACTGGGTGTGGTGGTACATGCCAGTAATCGCAGGACTGAGGAGGATGACACAGGAGAATTACTTTGAGTCTGAACTGCATAGCGAGACTCAACAGCAACAAAATAGAGACGCTTCATCTCCACTGTTTTCCAGGAGTAGGGATGGACCAGCAGTGGTGGACAGATGAGCAGGGACTGCTCCGAGGATGTTTGAAAAGGACTTTGTGGCTGTGTCTTGACTCTGGGGAGCACAAGCAGATGCTCACTAACTACCCGGGCTGATGTTGCTGGAGAGCCAGTGTCGCAGTTGCCACACATCTGCGTAGCAAGGCAAGCACTGCTCAGCAGCTGCATGCTCATGTGAGGGGACAGACCGGGTGGCACTGGCTGCCTCAAGGTCATTGTTTCTCTGCCTCTTAGAAGTTGTTCAGAATAAATAATTTAAACCCACAGTGAGGATATTGTGTGATTTTTCTAAAATGTAGGCTAAATTGAATGGAATTGGGATGAATGGTTAGGATGGTGATTTGATTTGGACTTCAAATAATACTCACCACCTGAAGGATTATTAGATAATCCAAAAGTTTATTGAGAGCGGGATTCAACTTTCTAGAGGATCGAGTGCCTTGTGGGGCAGCACACCCAGGCATCAGGCTCTGCTTGACAAGTACTCTGCTACTGAGCTACAATTCCAGCCCTGGTTTAAACCACAGCTTCCTGGATTCTTTTTATCTGTACAATCTTCTATGAGCTGACTTTAAACACTAAACTTGGGCTGAGACTGTAGCTCCGCAGTACTAAGTTTGCCTCACATGCATAAGGCGCTCGGGCTAATCCCCAGTACTGCAAAACAAGCCAAAGCCCAGACACTGAATTTATTTAACTCTCACTGTAACCTAAAAGGTAGGTATTTTAAGCTCCTCTTTTGTAAAAAAAAAAGAAGACTGAGGGCACTGGGCCTGTACAGGGCAAGCAGGGTGTCAGGGCACAGATGCTTGAAGTGCTCCCAGAGGCATTTCATGAAGGACCAATGAGGGTCACCCTCTGGACAGGAAATGGGCCAGACAGACACCTTCTGGATGTCACCTTCATCCCAGAGATGAAATCAAGCTTATTCTACATTGTCCTCATTTCAGAGAGGAAGAGCCACTGTGTGTGGTAGAACTGTTGAGCAATGTATTTGAAGTCATCAAGGGATTGCAGGGCCAGATCACAGAGCACCCTGCCCCGGGGGTCTGCTGGGATGGAGCGACCAGTTCTGGCTCCTTTCATCTCTCTTTCTAGGTCATTCTCCGCAGGGGTTCAATCCTATCCGTTACTCTTCTCTATGTTGCCGACCAATTAAGGGCTATTTTGCTCTGGGGTTGTGACATTTAATAGAAGGGACAAGTCAATCTGTGAGTTTTTTTTCAGAGCTCTCTGGGTATTTGCCTTGATTTTCCACTTCAGTCTTGCTTTGGGGAAAGTGATTCGATGGGTGGATTTACTTGTGCACCAAGTAAATTTCCAGAAAAAGTGAGGAAGCCTTGGTAATTAGCAAGAGCTCATAAAATCCCACTCATGCCAACAATTTAAGCCAAATGAGATATCAGCTCAGAAACTATTTAAGATGTTCTGTTGGGTCTTTGTGTGGTTCACTGTTCAAAAACATATTGCTTAAGAAAAAACAACAACATGGTTTTGACTTTATGTTGGCCCATAGGTGTGCTTTTGAAAATATTGGCTTGGGTCACACAAGCCTGGAGGTTAAAAAACAAAACAAAACATTGGGTTATGTCCAATTCAATTCACTCCTGCTTGCTGGGTTAAAGTGAACATTACAGCACTGGCCATCTTTAACAATTGGGCAAGCAGGAAGGAAAGCAATTTTAGAGCTCAGAGAATCAGCTGTAACCATGGGATCCCAGGCCCTTGAAGGGATGCGTGAGATGTGGTGATGAAACTTGTGCTGCACAGACAATGGCCGGTGACTCAATGCCCTTTGGTTGGAACGAAGCAGAATTCTGTTACTACATAGAGTCCATTGTTATTATGCAGTCTGAAGCCCAGATGAGGACATCTTTGATTATCAGAGTAACTGTGAGACTGTATGGTCTCCAGTGAGTCCCTATTTAGGGTGCAGAGATTTTAGTGGAAGATTGAAATGCCTGGGCTGGCCAGATAGCTCAGCGGACCAGAGCACCTGCATAGGCAAATGCAGGGGCTAGGGATTTGATCCCCAGACCTGCCTTGTTGGCCCCACCCCTGGGGCATGCTGAGACCCATTGAGACTGGGCATGCACATGTAATCTCAGCTCTTGGGAAGCTGATCATAGGCGAATCACTATAAGTCGGATCTCTGTAGTGAGGCCCTATAGACTGTACTAAATACAAAAAAAAAAAAAAAAAAAAAAAAAAAAAAAAAAAAAAAAAAAAAAAAAAAAAAAAAAAAAAAAAAGAAAGAAAAAAGAAAAACCTAAAACAAAAAATCCCAATGCCCATCACAACATCATAGCCCATTTTCTTACTTACTGGATGGACAGTGACCCCATTGTTCAGCCCTGCAGTACTCACTGTGACCTCAGCTCTGGATGGGGGTAGGCATAATACTATTCCTGAGCCCTGCTGCCTCCCCTCAAAACTCCAAATTTCCCTTAATTTTCTTCCTTCTTCTTCCAATGTCCACTGTCTGGCTATAAAATAAAAAAGAAGACATCAAGACCTCAGTTGTTTTGAAGTCATAAAATGGGATGACCACATTGGCTGTCATCTGTGAAAGAAAAGTAAAAGTATATCTTGTTAATGCCACTTAAATTTTAGGTTCTATTCTAGCAGCCAGAATGACTTACCTTACTACAGAAATGGACTTTGCAATCAGGCTAAATAAAAGGTTGTTGTTGTTATTATTATCATTATTATTATTATTATTATTATTATTATTATTATTATTATTGTATTTTTTTCCTCAGTCTCCTGAGTCCTGGGATTACAGGTTTGCACTACCACACCTCAAACAAGATGAGAATTTTAGTACACATGTTGTTTCAAATAATCTTAAACTATGATAGGAGAAAAAAACATACATTTTTTAAAAATCTATGATTTATGTATTTGGTACAGTGTCTTACCACACAGCTTGTACTTGCGGCGATCCTCCTGTCTCAGCCTCCATAGCACTTGGTTTATAGGCCTGTGGCCCCATGCCTGGTTTCATTGACCAGCTCAATGTGGGGCCAGCAAAGCATGTGTCACTGGGGATGGAACCCGGCCCTTGCACTTGTCAGGCAGATGCTTGGACCACTACGTTATCTCCTTGGACTCCCCAAAAGCCATAACTCTTACAAGTCATCTCAGTGGTAGGATTTGTATGCATTTCAGAGTACAAATTGGAAGCTACTCATTGAATGAGACTAATTTGTTCTGAGTCCATGCACCAAAGAGCTTCACATGTTTTTTTCTAAATGAAGTCATTTGCACACTCCGCAAATGTCTGGTATATAGAAATCTTCTTAAGCAAGATTGTTCACTGGAGTGTACCCCAAGAGCTTTCCTGGGGCTTCTCACCATATCAAAACAACTGAGCTATATTATTAAGGATTTTTATTTATTTATTTTTTTTTGGTATGGGGAATCAAACTCAGAACCTTGTCTTTGCCAGGCAGGTGCTTGGACTGATAAGCTATATCCTCATCCCTTCAAGGAGCTTTAATGAGACAGTTTGCTTAATTGAAGTGCTTTCAATTACCATGTAGTACATTATTTTCATTAGTTGAACTATTTCAGTTCATCTCAAACAAAAAGGTCCAGCATTAACAAGCCGGGCGTGGTGGCACACACCTATAATCTCAGCAGTCAGGAGGCTGAGGCAGGAGGATCAGTGTGAGTTCCAGACCAGCCTGGGCTGCAAAAATGAGCTCAAGACCTGCCTGAACTGCACAGCAAGACCCTGTCTCAAAAAGACAAAAAAAAAAAAAAAAAAGTTCCAGTACTAAAGGATGAGACAACAAATAATTATAAAGTATTAAGAAGCAGGTCTCAAGGAGAAATTTAAATGAAAATATTGATCTAAAATAGCGGGTTCCAGTGTGGAGACTCCTTAAAAAACTAGAACTGGAAATTGCATTCAATCCAGCTATCCCCCTACTAGGAATTCTCCCAGAAGAACTGAAAACATCATATCATAGTGATATCTGTGCACCTGTGTTCATAGCAGCACAATTTGTGATAGCTAAATCTTGGAAACAACCTAAATGCCCATCAGCTGAAGAATGGTTGAAAAAGATGTGGTATTTTCACACAATGCAATCTTACTCAGCTATCAAGAATGATAAATTAGAAGACTTCACATATAAGTGGATATATCTGGACCTATACTCATTAGTGAAATAAACTAGACCTATGTATGTAAATATTGTGTAGTCTCCCTAGTTTAAGAACTCAAAAGAAGAAATTTAAAAAAAAGAATTATAAAATTAAGAGAAATTGGCAGAGCTTTTCACTAAGAGGCTTAGGCATTTTATATACCCTTCAACTGTCTTCCAGAATGAGTTTAGATTGCATTCCCCTGGCAACTACTGATGGTAAGCTCTATCCCACATACCTCTTGACCACTTGTATCTTTTTTTTTGTGAAATGGGCTGCTGAAATATTTTGCTCATTGTTAATCTATGTTTTTGTCTTACTGAACTGTACAGTGTTATCTTTTCATGTTATAATAAAAACTTTATATGCTATTAAGAAAAAATATAGAATAAGTAAAATAGCAGGTTCTTGCCCTATGCATTACTCATAGGTATCAACAACCAATCATTGATCCTACAAGCTAGAGGAAATATAAACCGGAAATGCTGAATCTCTTCTGTCAACAAATGGGGTATAGTTCTGCACAACAGTGGAACTTCAGCTGTTTTTTTTGAAACTTTATTTTTGTTTATTTCTTTTTAAGTTTTTTTTTTTTTTTTTTTTTTTTTTTTTTTTTTTTTTTTTTTTTTTTTTTTTTTTTTTTTTTTTTTTTTTTTTTTCTTTTTCTTAAGCCTCATTTTTTGTTTGTGTTATGGCCGGCTCAGCCCGCCCTGGGGTGGGGGTGCGCAGCATGTGGTGCCAGGGATCGAGGAGCAGTCTCAGCGCTTACGTTAACTTTCCTCCTCAGACACTTTAGACTACTAAGCCATCTCGCTGCCCCCCCCCCTTTTTTTTAACTTTAGCTTTAGTTTCACAACTAGAACCACAGAAAAGAACAAAGTTAGAAGTTTTAGAAGATTAAAATCCTAATAATGATGCCATCAACTTTTATTGCTTTTCTCTGTCTTATAGATGATACAGTGCCCACTCATGGCACAGTGGACTGTGTTGAAGGAAGTCCACCAAAAGGCTTCTCAGATGACTTTATCACCAAACAAGTTTATTTTGACTTACAAAGAATCCATTTATCATCAGGTGGGGACACTTCATGTAGTATCCGCCTGATTGCCTTTCCATGGGAGGAACTGGTTGTCTAGCAGAGTGAAATTTCCCTGAATGGTTAAAATGTTGTCAACCTCAGCACACTTACTTTCACTTTTAAGAAGCACTAAAAAGTGTCCTAAGATTTGGGTCCCCACCTCGTGGCATCTTCTGTATCACAAGTGAGGTACAAGAGAGAAGAGCTTGAGTCTTCTAACATCACAGTGTCTTCCGCACAGCTCCATTAAAGTATTTGCTCCAACTCTAGAAGGATTCACACTGACAATTGAGAAGTCCCTCAGGTGGGTCTTAGGAATCAGATGTAGAGTACAAGCAGTAGAAAAGACTTCCTTTGCTTTTAGAGTGATAGAGGAGGTCCCGGTTATTTGCTCTGCTTTGTGCAGAAAATTAGTTACACTGAGAAAAATTGTTGGGTTAGGATGGGCAGAGCCAATCAAGCTGAAGATTATTTTCTTTGACTTTTCCGTAATTTTTGTGGGATGATAATTTTGCTCGTCTTCTGCCTCTCCTGATTGAAAGTTTAGATGCTGTCTGCTAATAATCAGGTCAGTGATGAAGTCTAAGGGTTTTTCTCCTCTCCTACAAGGAGCAACTAGGGCAGGAGAGTTGGGCTTGGGATCTTTGTTTCATTAGCTGCCTTTTACCTCCGAGAGTTGTGTATAATACACACATGATTGGAAGGGCTCTCTTTGAGGGACCCTGGAGAAACTTCTACCAAAGACTAAGCACTAGTGAGCTAATAGATGGTGTCAGTTCTTTTCCTACTAAGTTATAAACTAGAAAGTTGAATTTTGCAGCTTTTAAAAAAATGAAAACTTGAATGTTTTGATCGTTAGTCCCCTGAGTCCTGTACTTGTTTGGAGTTTTATTTTCCCACCCCTGATCTAGTCTGAAGTTCTTTGTCTGCAATTCAATCTCTGTTGCTTTAATCATTTTGGATTGTACCGATGGCTTCTCAGTAATAAAAGAAATGGGGAGCCAGGCTTGGCATGGGAGAAGTCCCTGCAGCAGCTTAAGACATTTCAGATGAATCGCCTGCCCACAAAAGGGCCCACTGTCAGATTAAATTAATGAGCTGCATGTTTTAATCATTAAGGTAATAGCAATATGTGCATTCTTTGCCTCTGTTTTAATCATTTCTAGGTTTTTTTTTTTTTACCAGCCAAATCATCAAATGCCTTCTTCTGCGATCTTTCCATCCTGTCACAGAGACTAGCCTCTATGTGGGGCAGAAATCAGCACTCCAGAGCCATAAGAAATCCTAGACAGCTTCATGGTTTAGTGAAACTTATAGCTATGTCTTTGTCGTTCTGCACAGGAATGTGGAAGGATGGGTCTGTTGGCACCATTAGCAAATACACCCAGCATGACATTCAGTTTGCAGAGTTGAGTTGCAGTAGGTGTTTCTGTCTCAGCAGCTGAGGGGAGAAGGGTTATTTTGTGGATCAAAGGAAACACTGAGAGTAGATCTGCTCAGAGAGACCCTGCTGGCTCAACCTCCTCTGGAAAGGACCACAGGAACACTCAGTCCCCAGGCCGATGTCAGCACAGCCAGCAGGGCCACCAGCATGCATGTTCCTTGAAAGTCCACAGGGAACAGTGAACAGCGTGGGGTGCGACTCCTACAGCTGCATTCTGTCCTGGATGAAGGACAGAGATGCTAATGGGATACAGCTCTCCTCCACTGCTCCAGGCCATTGGAGCTATGCTCAAGCAGGACTGGAGGGAGCATGGGGCCAAGAAGAGAAAAACCAGACATCACTGCCACACTCTCGGGGCATTCTGTCACTGAACTGCAGAATAAAAGCAGCACCGTCTCGAGCTCTGTGGTGGCTTGCAGTGGTTCCAGGAGTTCACTTGCTCTGCACCCATAGCTCACACCCAGCTCCTCCCACGGGTGGGACAGTAGATGATGTCATTGGTCTGGGAGGTCCTGGAGGGTAGGGACAGTTTCACATTCATTCGTGGGTCCTGAGTCTTCCTGCATGGTTGATTCCCTATGGAAGAGTACAACGCATAGATGGGTAGGGTGCCACATACCTGTAATCCCAGAACCATGGAGGCTGAAGCAGGAGAATTGCTGGGAGTGCAAGGCCAGGCTGGGCTCCATAGTGAGTTCAATGCCAGCCTGGACTGCATAGTGAGACTGTTTCAATTCCTCCCCCAGACGAGTGCAGAAGAACTCAGACCCAAGGACTGGAGTTCGGTCCCTGGCGTGGTGTGCCACCTCACCCCTTGAGTGCTCTGAGACAGCAATTTTATTTATTTATTTATTTATTTATTTATTTATTTATTTATTTATTTATTTTTGCAGAACTGGGGATTGATTTAGGGCCCTTGCGCTTGCCAGTCAAGTGCTTATTCTACTGAGCTGTCTCCCTAGCCCCCTGAGACACCAATTGAGATTGGACATGGTGGCGCACACCTGTAATCCCAGCGCTTGGGAGGCAGAAAACAGGAAGGACCACTAGGAGTCCAATCTGCATAACGAGACTCTGTAGACCTTGTACTGCGTACATTAAAACAAAAAAGAATGCAGAAGAAAAATCTTAGTGACGAGATAAGCAGAGAGAATTTCCGCTTTCCAGTCTAGCAGTTGGGGCAGAGGAATGGAAACTAAGGGTGAGGACAAGGTTTAGAAATATAAAATGATAGTGAGGGTTTCTGGGAGACCTCTCTGTGACCCGCTGTCATTTTGGAGTGGACTTCTTTCCTTTCTTTTAATAAATATAAAACCTCACTACCTTTAAAAAGCACAGGTGAGAAGTGCTCTCAGAGATTATGCAGGCTATTCTTTCCATTGTTTAATAGATGAGGAAAGGACCTCCAGAGAGGTTGTTACGGTTTGTATCTAGTCATCCCCGCAAAGCCTCAGGTAAATCATGGGGCGGTCATTGCTTGAGAAGCAGCTCTTGGCTTGAGGGGCGGGGCCAGAGGACCTGGGCGGGGCTCAAGGAGCGAGGCCAGAGAAGCTGAACCTGTTAAACTGACAGCATGCCTCCCCTCCCCCGCTAAGCCTAATGGCCTCTCTTGGATGTATGGAGCAGATCATCCTGGACACGGCAGCACCGCAGCCTCTCTTCCGGACTCTGTAGTACGGGACGGCAGTGTCTCGAGGTCTTACTATGTAATTCAGGCTGCTTCAAACTAGGAAATCTCCAGTTACTGTGAGCTAAATAAACCTTTCCTTCTGTAAGCTTGAGTGTCCGGTATTTCTCCCAGCAACAAGAAAAGAGTAACTAAGACAGAGGTGTATGACATTTTAAGGTCATTTAGTGGGTGACAGAGCCAGCATAGAGACAACACTGGCATGGGAATTTATCATACTGGCTAAAGGGTAGGCACTGGGCTAGACCTGTGTTATCTGATAGGCCTGCGACACGGCTTGGGGAGAGTGTGACCAGAGCCACTCAAGAACCAGTCGGACGTTTTACTCCACTTTCAAAACTGAAAAAAATTGGGCGTGATGATGCATGGCTGCAATCCCAGCTTCCTGCAAGGCTGAGGCAGAAGAATGTCATGTTCAAAACTAGCCTAGGAAATTTAGTAAGACAGATTTACTGCTTAATAGAAAAACCACTTACAAAGTTTAGTGGCTGGGTTGGGATGTCCAGTTGTATAGCACACACAATAGATTTTGAGGACTTAAGATAAAAATATAAAATATCAAAATTAATTTTTATACTGATTCCATGTTGAAATTATATTTCAACAGAGGGTTAAGTAAAATGCAATGTTAAAGTTACACTAACCTGTTTCTTTTTACTGTTTTTAGCCTGGCTACTAGAAGATTTCCAGCAGCACATGTGGCTTGCATTATACTTCTGGTGAGCAGTGCTGGACAGCTGAGATGCAATATTTCATTTGCTCCTCTGCATCTTATCTCTGTTTTACTTCCTCCAATTTATAGGTGAAGAAACTAAGATGCAGAGGGGATAAAGGGTTGCTAGAAAGCCAAGCCACAAGGAGATGGCAGGTTCAGAGGGCATCAGAGCTGGTCAGCTCTTAGCATGAGGTCTTCCTGGAGACATCTGGCTCCAGCTGCCTGGCCCTTCCTGACAGGAGAACCTGCTCACAGTCTGCTGGGCTTCAAGGTTTATGAAACTGAGTTACAGATCTGAAAGCACACTGCAGCGCAGGGAATGGGAGGGTTTTCGTGGCTGACTACTGTAAATGTTATGGTGGCCAAGCTCCAAGTCCTTGCATTCTATTCCATATGGGTCTTCTTAAAAAATGTGATACTAAGGACGTATAACTAACCCATTGGGGGATTTTTATCTGCTTTGATTTCTTTTTTTTTTAAATCTTGTGCTTTTTTCTTGTTTCAGAACCTTTATTTGTTTATTCAGTCATTTTTATGGCCCGCTCAGCCCGCCCCGAGAGCAGGGCTGGCGCAGCATGTGGTGCCGGGGATCGAACCGCGGTCCCTGAAGCCGCCCAAGCTTTCCCAAGCAGGCGCTTTAGACCACTGAGCCATCCCGCCGGGCCCTGCTTTGATTTCTAATACCTTTTTAAATTTCTAGGCCAAAAATTGTGTTCTGATTAAAATTATATGCAGTTTATTGTTTTTAAAAAATGGATTCATTACTTTTTCTTTCTGTATTTAGGACAGTGTTTACAGGGTCTACAGAGTCTCACTACACAGATCAGAATCATAGTGATTCTTCTTTTTTTTTTTTTTTTTGTCTTTTTGAGACAGGGTCTCGCTATGCAGTTGAGGCTGGTCCTGAGCTCACTTTTGTAGCCCAGGCTGGTCTCGAACTCGCACCAATCCTCCTGCCTCAGCCTCCTGAGTGCTAGGATTACAGGCGTGCGCCACCACGCCCGGCCATAGTGATTCTTCTGCTTTCAGCCTATCAAGGCGCTGGGATTACAGGCGCGTGCCACCATGCCCAGTCTCAATCACCGTCTCAGCATGCCCTGGGGGGCGGGGCCGGCGCTGCAACGAGGACTGAACCCTGGCCACTGCCCTCTACCTAAGAAGATGCTTTAGTCTACTGAGCTGTCAGGCCAGCCTTTCATTAATTTTTCTGTGAAAAATATATCTTGTGTTGGGCTGGTGAGATAGCTCAGTGGCCTAAAGCACCTGCTTTAGGCAACCACAGGGACTGCAGTTCATCCCTGGCACCACGTGCTGGGCCAGTCCCACCGATAGGGCAGGCTGAGTCAGAAATAATATAAATAAATAAAGTTTAAAAAAAAAAAAAAAAAAAAGAAAGAAAGAAGAGCAACTGTCTCCATTTAAAAAGAATGTATATATTGTCTTTGAAAGGACTAACATTAGTTTGGAACTAAATTATTTGGAAAATGCTAAACATGTACAGAAGGATTGTGTTTTATAATTCACTATATCCTTGTTTGGGGCACAAGTTTGTTTCTCACCTGGACTGGAAAGCAAAGCCAGTCTGGCAGTGGCAGGCAGCGCTGTTTCAGTTCCACAGGCCACGGGTTGCCCATAGAGAGGTGCAGATTTCATGCACTTTTGCGTTGAGTTCTGATGCTGGCCACGTGCAGACGCTGAAGATGTGATGCTATCTCATACACATACCGCTTTGGGCAGGAGAAAGGGTTTCTGTAAACCCGGAGGCACCAAGGCTGTGTAGGAAAGGGGAGCAGATAGAATTTCGCTGCAGTTGAATTGACCTTCGATAGAGGGCACCAAAGGCTGGGAAAGTAATTATTGATGGCTTTGGCTTATTTGGCTTAGCTTCAAAGTCGCAATTTGCTTTTTTTTTTTTTTTTTTGCCTTTGCAAGACCATCTTTTCTTCTTGGAAAGGAGGATCAGTTCTTTTGTCCATCTTTATAACGTTGTTTCTGCCACGGCCACACGAAAGGGCACAGCCTAAAGCTAGTGTTTGGTGTTTGAGTGCTCTCCCAAATGGAGGTGGAAAAAAAAAAATCTCCCAATCCTACTCTTTTCTCCTCGCCACAGAACAGAGTCCACTCCTCCTCTCTGTCTAGAACTCTGCCCAGCAGCAGCCTGGCCTTTGTCATGGCTGGTGAGTGAAGCTTTTTCCCTGGGAAAGAAATTGACACAACAGCTATTCAGGTTTTGTCCAGTGAGGTGCACAGGGCTAGTTTCTGCAGACCCAGATGCTGACACAGACCTGCTGCTGGTGACCTGCGTGCAGGCACCAGGGAGTGGACCCCTCAGCCTCGCAGTCTCCAGCACCTCCACAAAGTGGAGTCTGACCTGACACTAAGCAAGGATGAGGCAGAGTAGGGAGAGTGTTTGGATTCAGAAATGTGTAGGAATGGGAAGCCCCCAAATCCATAGGCAACAGGGCTACGCTTGGGGCTTTAGAAAGGCTCTTTCAACTGTTCTGTGAACCAAACACAGTGCTACAGGAGAAAGAATTGTTAAGGGTGACTCCTTGGGCGGGAACACAGTTTAGGGCATGTTTTTTCCTTCCCAGCATGAGGTGGAAATCAGACATTTAAATGTTAGATAGTAACTTATTGGCAGCCTTATTGGCCTTGGCATCAAATCCCTAAATTTCTGTCTCACTAAGCGAACATCTCAAGGAAGCGGGGGGACCCGCAATGTGCTGTGCAGATCCATAGCTGATACTAATGTTTACAGATGTGTACACATAGAGAAAACTGCAACATAATTAAACCATTAAGCATCACACTGGAGACATGAGCTGAGTCTGAAGTCCCCATGTTACTGTGTTGTTTGAAAAAATTTAGAGCAAGTCTTAATTGGTGTTCTAATTAGCAAAACTCATAAAATCACGACCATTTCCAATGGAAGGCTTTTCATCTGGGAAGCTAGAAGGTCTTTATGCAGCCACAATAATCTCACCTCCTAGAGATCCGTGTGCTGGAATTTACAGACCCTTGCTATTTGGGGACCTGCTAGCCCCAGAGAGCACAGATCTCTCTTTGCAGCTCATTAGAGATGCTCAGAAAATCAACCCAAGGACAAGCCCCAGAAGCCCTCGCAACACCCTTTGATCTTTTCAGTAGCAACTGTGTCGTTTGTAGCCTGATGATCCAGTTCTTCTGCGAGGCTAAAATAGAGCCACTCCACGACACTTTTGAGACGCCTTGAAATCCCACTAACAACCAACCTTGTGCCCAATCTGTGTCTCCACTCGGCCTCTTCCTGAGTATCATTTCCATTTGCTTGGTAAATAATTAGCCTGCTGCCTTTGGCTATCTGAGGGGTTATAAATATTTGAAGTGATGCAAGTATTTGAAACCGGTTCTATTTGATTTTGCCTATGCCTGTGATGCTTAGGGTGAAAACTTGACTCCAAGTGAGAACCGTCCCGAGGCAGACACACCTGGGGCTGGGACACTGAGGGGTCCTTCCCGGCTGCTGGGCATGGCGGGAACGCTGGAAAGGGCTTTGGAAGCCATGTGGACCTGTCGGGCTGGAGCACACACTCGTCCATCCTGCTTACCACCCGAGAAAGAAGAGACCCCCGCTTCCTAACAACATTTCCATGCTTGTAGGAATTCTTTTTAAACACACATTTTATCTATTTGCGTAGCTTTGAGGTTGCAGAAAAATGAAACAGCATGTACGAAGGGTTCTTTTTTCCTCTCCTCCTCTCTCTCTTTTCCTTTTTCTTTTTTTTTTTTCTCTCTCTCTCCTTCCCCTTCTCCTTTTTATGTGGTACTGGAGACTGAACACAGGGTTACAGTCCCAAATTTTTTTATTTGCTTTTTAAATATTTGAGACAGGGTCTAACTAGATTGCCCAGGCCAGGCTTGAATTTGTACTCCTCCTGCCTTAACCTCCATAGTCCTGGGATCACACAGGCATGGCTTTGGTGAGTTCTGCTGCTGCCCAGAAGCCCACATCAATGCATCAGTATTGCCCACACTGCCGGGGTACGCTGAGCTTCAGGCCGGGTACCGTGCATACGAGGACCCCCTGTGTCACTCTGTGGATCCTACAGCAGTTTCTCTGCTCTGAGCATCCTCTGTACCTGTGCATTCATGCCTCTCTCCCACAGCTACTGGTAATTCCTTGGCTTTTTATCAGCTCTGTAGTTCTCCCTTTTCCAGAGTGTTAAAGACTTGGAATCTTTATTACATGTTTTAAATGATTTCTCTGCCAGTGCATTTTAGGAACCTGTGCCTGGTTGCCATTTGTTTTTTTCTTTGAGATAGGGTCTTGCTATGCAGTTCAGGCTGGCCTTGAGCTCACTTTTGTAGTCCAGGATGGTCTCAAACTCCCACCAATCCTCCTGCCTCAGCCTCCCGAATGCTGGGATTACAGGCATGCACCACCACGCCTGACTCTAGTTGCCCTTTTTATGATGCATTCTTTTCAATTGCCAGGAGAACCTGATCAGAAGCCTGAAGCTCACAGGCTCCAGGCCTTCCCTTTTTAAAAAAGGAAGTTCTGTTAAGCATAAACATTCATTCTATATCTGAGTGCAGCCCAAGGTAATTCCTCTTCAGCCATGCAACCCTGGTGAGCCAAGAGATCAGACCCCGTGCAGCAGCCTGGACTCCCAGGGTCCCAGGGCGTGGTATGTTTGTTCCCTCTGTGATTCCTGATGAGCAGAGCCACATAGCCCTGTAGATTGGGAAGTAACAGAGCAGGACAATGCTCAGGGTAAAGCGTGTGCCTCCCTCGCTCCCCTAGCAATAGCCACAGTCAGGGCGTTGTGTGGACCCTGGTGCACTGTGAGTTCATTCTATGCTTATTGTTCTGGAGCTTGCTGATTTTATTGAACAGTGCACTGCAGCATCAATTGATTAACACCTCACCTTGGAAAGCTACCCAGAAATGTATTTACTCTTCTATTGATGGCTGTGTTCTCTGTGGAAAACTAGCAATCAAATTTGACAAGTGTCTATGCATGACTGGCTCATTAGTTCCCTCAGCCAAGTCCTGAGAGGCTACATGTTCAGGTCAAAAAGTAAGCAGGTATAGAAATTTGGTGTATTTTGCCAAATTACACTCTCATCAGAGCACATGGGCTGGATACAGTGGTGCAGGCCTGTGATGCTGGCTACTCAGAATGCTGAGGCAGGATTTTAAGTTTGAGTCCACCCTGAGCAACTTAGTAAGATCCTGTCTCAAAAAAAAAATAAATAAATAAATAAATAAATAAAAAGGGCCGGGGATATAGCACAGTGGTTCTGGGGCCTTGGTTCAATCTCTAGCACTATAAAAAGAAAAGGAAAACAAAGGTGGACAGGAATATGCTCTTTTATGTCCAATTCAACAGAAAGAATATGAACCTTCTATCTTCACCAATTTGTTAGGCACAAGAGCTTTGACTTTCATTTCTTTAATATTAATGAGGCTTAATTTTTATTGCAGTGCTGATGGCATGGATATATTTAGTTTTTGGAAATTCAAACGTGAGTTATATATTTATAATATGTGCACTAAGTAATATGTACTGGCCTTTGCAAGCAATTTCTTGGGCTTCTGTGGCTACTTAGAGCTTTTGTTATTTATTCGTTTACTTTTTGATTTTGTTCTTGTTTTTGAACACAGAGTCTTGCTGTGTAGTCCAGGTTGGCCTTGAACTCACTATGGAGTCCAGGCTGGCCTCAAACTCGAGGTACACCTTCTACCTCAGCCTCCTCATGCTGAGATGACAGGGCGGACTCCCATCTAATTGGTCAGCATTCCGTGCACCCTTACTGGGCTCAGTCAGGGCAAGAACGATGGAAGCACCGGGACCCACCTATGTGGGTCCTGACCGCTGAGGCCGCCCTGTCCTGGCATTGCTGCTGGCTTAGGAGACTCAGCTGTGCTTGCTGGAGAAGGAGGAAGAGGTGGGTGGCATGAAGGATGGAACAGGACATACCTGGTTGCCGGACAGGGTAGATATAAGGCAAGACGTGGCTGGTGGAGGTGGGGTTAGAAATCACATTAGTACCAGCAGGAGCGAGGGCTTGAGCTCTCTGTGCCCAGTGGTGCGCTCAGCACCTGTGCAAACTGTGACTTTGTAACCCCATGTGCAGGCCCTGCCTCCACAAGGTTATGACCCACCATGGTGACAGGTGTGGCTGGGGGTATGATCAGCTCCCGAGTACAGTTGTTTCCCCCACAGCCTTGCCACACACTCACCTGCTCAGGGCGTAGCACTCTGCTCTGGGGCATCATGCTGGCTCCTGTCAGAGAGGGAGGGAACAGTGGTGAAATCGTCTTTCCTCCACCAAAGGGCACAGGCAGAGGAAGAGTGGCAGGGTTGGGCAAGGGCCCTGAGGGCTCCCCGAGTGCAGCCCCCAGGAGGTTGCCCATGGGGCTGCAGGAGCACAAAGGGAAATGTGATTCCCTCTGCAGCCCTGCACTGGCCACCAGGGACAGCAAATGTATGGGTACTACAGCAACAAAGTGTCTCAAACTGCAGAGCTACCACTCATCCCTACCTGTAGGGAACAGAAGATTCAAAAAGCCTGATGTCTACCAAAGGTCCATACTGTATTTGAACTTGCCAAAGTCAGTTAATATGAAACTAAGTAATCTGTCACAGCATGAGAGGATGCACAGGTATGCTTCTGTTTCCTTCATATGAAAGAACTTAACTTTTTAAACATTAGATTATTAATTACTAATTGTAACTAAAAATTATGAACTTGATAATAAATAATTATAAATTTGATTAATGGTTAATATTATACATTCAATTACATTTATTTAATTAATTATTGACATTGGTGAAAGGGGCTCACCATGTAGTTCAGGCTACACTGGAACTTACTGTGCTGCCCAGGCTGGCCTCTAACACCATACAAGAGGCGTATCTCAGCCTCCCCAGTGTTGGGATCACAGGAGTGTGCCACCAGGCCAGGCTTTTGAAGAATCTTAAGAAAACCACCACTTAAGTGTATTACTGCAGTGTGACCAGCTGAGTTGACCTACACAGCATGGAGTCCTGATAGGATGCCACGCTTCAGCCTTCTGCAGCTGTTTTCTCCAAGGACCTGAAATCTGGAATACAGAGATCTTTTCCTGTCTTTTTTTTTTTTTTTCCAGTTATGGAAAAATTTATGTATCTTAACAGCTTGTTATACATGTATGATCTTTCAATCCTTGTGTGTGTGTATATATGTACGTGTGTGTGATAAACACCTTGTGTTTGCCAGTTTTTTAGATGCATGCATACTGGGTCACTTTGTGGAACTAGCCAGCCAGGCCATAGCTGACCACTCGCACCAGCTGGCTCCTCCACCCACCCCGCCCTGACTATGGCCTGATGCCCAGCGGAGACAGGAGCAGCAATTACCCAGAGGGCCTTTTCTCATTTATTTCCAGGGAAATTCTGCCAAGTCCTCATCCAGATGTTAATGCGGCACATGTGGCCTTAGACTCTCGACTTTTCAAATCTTTTCTTTAGTAGCAGAGCTGGGTGGAGCAAAGGAAATTGTTGAAAGCATTATGGCTTTCTCTAAGTATCTCCTAAGCCAAGGCGAACCCTGCCAACACCAGTGGAGGCCAGAGTCGCAGCCATGTGCTAGTTGAGGGTGGCCCAAGCAGTGGCCTCCTGCTGATCGCAGTGGACAGGTAATTCGCATCAGAGGAGCCAACTCACTCAATCCAGACTTCAGGGCAGACTCAACAGAGGGTGGAAAATGAAAGTGAAAATGCTTTTTCTTGGAGCTGAAGTCTCCTGGACCCAGGCTTGCGGCAGATGGGTCGGAACACTCGAGAGAATTTCCAGTAATACAGCCAGCCTCTACTGGGAACAAACACAAGCCCCAAATCAAACACGCTCCAACCAACTCATTTCTCTGGTATGCCACATAAAATGAAATTGCTCGTCATGAAGCTGTCTGAGCTGGATGTTGTTGGTTCCGTGGAAAAGGCAGAATTAAAGTCTTAGAGATAGGTTGCATGCTCACCAAGTACAAAGGCTAGCGCTATAGTTGGTAAGCACAGGTAGACCTCTGCTTGCGTCCACTTCCTTCAGTACATAGAGATTACGGAGGGAATGAGAATGACAGGATGGGGAAAAAAAAAAAGAAAATATGGAAGGAAATCACTTTATAAATAGTCAGATACAGTCATGTTTTGCATCAGAATGGTAAAAATAGGTGCACATCTCGATGTTTTTGTTTTTGCCAAGTTTTATGGACATATAAACACCTCTAGTTTTATTCATGGTGGCATTAGATTTACGTAGCACAGTCCCACGAAAGCACTTCAAATAACAAGCACTCAGTTTCCTAGGTAAACCACGGCTGTTCTAACAATGCTGCAGAAATAGTAAAGGATCTGAATGAGCCAGGGAAAGGAGGAGATTGTACTGGCGGATACTCTGCTGTGGCCCTGAACAAGCTGGCCAGGGGTCCCAGGCAGATGCTGGATCTGCAGTTGCCCGGGTGCCACTCAGCACTTTTCTCTGCAGTTTTGGGAAGAACAGAGAAAGTACAGGAGAAATTCCTGGGTTCTGGCATGCAAACCACTGTGGAGGGCTTCTGACTCCGCTGCTAGGTCACTAGGTGGCCAGGACAAGCTCCTTACCTTTGCAGAGCTTTAGTTGTTTCACCTATGATGTGAGGGCTGTTAGCATTCTGCAAACCATAGTGACCATGGCAAAGCAACTATACGAGCACATGTTCATAGGTCAGGTTTCCACTTTGCTTTCGCCCCTCTCCCTTCTCAGTGTCCCCAGGTACCACTGAGCTGGTAGCTTCCATAGCTATCTTGCACTCCCTGCCCTCTTCCATTATTTTTAAGTACCTAATACAAGTGGGACTATGTAGCCCTCACGAACATGTGATTCACTTACAATGTTCTATTGCTTTCACCTCCAAGGAAAGCCTGGAACAATCACTTCTGGTAAAGGAACGCTTTCCTAGCTGCTACAGGAAATTCACAATGCAACCCTATGGGATCTGATTTCTCCATCTCTTTCAAAACAGGTAGGAGAAGGAACTTGAAGGAGGCTTGTCTTGATCTTATTTCGGGTAAATCGGGCTTGATTGTCATCCAGACTACACTGAATTCTGGTTATGTAAATTTGTCTGTCACAAAATGCCTGAGATAACTTAAGGGAAGAAAGGCTTATCTTGGTTTATGGTTTCTGAGGTTTAGTCAGGGGCTGGGTGGCTCCATTGCCTTTAGGCCCATGGCGAGGCAGGAACTCTCGTGGAAGGGCATAGTAGAGGAACGCATGTTACCTCATGACAGTGGGAGAGCAGGTGTGAGGGACCCAGTGGTAAGATGGACTTGCTCAGGTCACCCTGTCAGGGGCCACTTCCTCACACCTGCTAAGAGCCCATTTAGCTATGAAATCATCAGTGAATGAATCCACTGGCGAGAGCAGCACTTTTGTGATTGAATCATCTCCAGGTCCACCTGGGAACATTGGCTGTGTTGGGATCCAGCCCTCACTGTGTAGGATGCAGGGAGGACATTTCTGGTTCAAACTATAACCCTGGTCTATCCCAGAGTGGGTTCTTGCTCCAAATGACCAGTTGTGATTTTCTGAGTTGGGACAGTGCACTGCCACATTGCTTTGACTTTATATCCCCATGGAGGTCTGAGAGCCCCAGTATCTTGGGTGACAAGTTTCATACGTCTTTCAGTGTGCCAGCCACATACCTGGGTACCTGGGGAGGACTGGATAAACCCTGAAGGAAAAAGTGTGGAAAATAGTATTTTTTTTCACTTTTTGAAACCTATGTTCTCCTTCTATCTACACCTATCACCTTAAAATGTGATGTTCTTCTAACAAGTCCATGCCACAGATAACTAACTATATTATCTGCACATCCCACTGGTGAAAACTTTATTGGGATTCCCAGTTTCTAGTCTTTCCTCCATTTTACATTTAAATATACAGCCAGACATATTCTCTCTCTCACCCAAGGCTCTGACATCAATCCCAGGTCCCCCGGGGGGTGGGAACACAGGCCAAGAGTGGCAGGGGCACGCTTCTCCAAAGATCTGCCATGCAGAGAAAGTGTTAGGTGTCAGGTGAGAGCTTTTGGTAGGGACACACAGGACAACTTTGGAAAAACTTTCCTGCTCTACCATCACCAATTACATCGAGACAATCAAAACTGAATTTCTATCTAGACCTCCCAAGAAGGGTCCCAGTGGCCTTGCATGAGATGGAATGCATGGTATTCTTAAACTTTTCTCCCTGGAATGTCTGTCCTGTGTATGTTCTTTCATGTGTTTTTGAAGTTAAAGAAAAAGAATTGCACCCACTACTCAAACTTTTCCTGACTCAAGCATTCACTATTGTTAATGAATACCGAATGACTGTGCTGTATTTATTTATTTTGGGGGAATGTTTTTGGCTTGAGCTATGGAGTCAATTGTTTGGCCTACAGTAGCCACAAACCTGCCTATGGGTAAAATGTCAAGCAAGGCAAGTGGCTGGTGATTTTGTAGCACCCGAACACATGGTTCCCCTTTGCTTTGGGAAGGGAGTGCTGCCCTATAGGACCAGAGATTATGCGGCTCCTGTGAGGCCCAAGAGGGGCACTTTGATGGGAGAGGGGGTCGCAGTTGAGGAACGGATGCCAACAGCAGCGTGGGAATAGGAGGAGCCTCCAGCCACAGGAAAAGGCATTGTCCCAGGGAGGGGACACTGCGTCCCTCTCTGTCGTCACTGGCTGTCTGGTGGATTTCCTCCCCCAGGCTGGTGGAGTTGGAGGGAGAGACCTTTGTTCTCGAGGTCAAGAACAAGGCTGCCCATTTTGTGATGTAGTCAGGGCTAATCTTTCAGATATTATGAAAAGCAACCAAGAAAAAACTACTGAATTTAGGTTTCATGTAAGCCATGCCCAGGGGTAGGAAGCGAAAGTGCAGTCAATGGGTGCAGCCCAGCACCGCCAAATTCCTCTGCTGCGTTGGTTTTCCCAGGAAATACTTCAGCTGCTCAACAGTGCAGGCATTATATGCAGTCAGAAGACTGAAATCCTGCCTGCAGCCGGCTGCCTTGCAACCAAGACCTTGCTAAAATAAGAAGCACTTTATTTTCAGAGTTTCATATCACAAGTCTGCGGGTTGGATGCAGTACAAAGACAGGGCAGTGCTTTGAGCTGGAAAAGCCTGTGAGCTTGTTTTTAGAACACCAGGGCGATGTCCCTGTGCTGTTCCAATTTCCCTAGGGGCTTTCTTAGCCCATTCTGGGCCATGCTGGCAGCTTCCTGGGGCCCCGGTATGAATCTCCAGCCATACTCTACCAGCTGGGAGAGAGGAGTCGGGGAACCACATCGCTTCACCCATGGCTGCTTTCATTTTCGGACTGAAAGCTCAGTGTACTTGAGAATGCTTTGTCTTTAGCAATTTATAAATCAGCCCATGGTGTAGGATACATTTCATTTATATTTCCCTTTCTTGAGATAGGATCTCAGTGTATGTTCCAGCATGGCTTCAGACTCACAGCAATCCTGCTTCTGCCTCCAGAGTACAGGGATTACAGGCATGAGCCACCATGCCTGACTTGACTTCCTACTTTAGAGATAAACTGGTGATCAGAAAGGCTTAAACGACTTGTTCAGCACCACCCAAAATGAGCCAGAGATCCTAGATTAGACTACGTGCTGTGCCTGCGACTCCAAAGACTGTGCTATCCACCAGGGCACTGCTTCTGCCCTCAGACCCTGAGACAACAATTTCCTTCTCAGTACATTCTTGCATCAGGGTCCTCACCCTGGATCACAGGGGAACAGCACCTGAAAGGTACACAGGAGTAACTGTGCCCCTCTCGGAGCACACACCTATCTGAATCATGGTAACTGCTGTGGTGGAAGTAGGAATGGGAGTAAGGGCTGTCTGGGGAAGGAAGGGGCACTGTCTCCAACTAAGGAGTCTGAAGGCTTCTCTAGGAGACCACAATTCAGGGAGATCTTGCCAAATCAGACTCGTGGAGCAAATGTCCAGCCAGGGTGACATGACGTGACCATCCACAACAAAACCCACATCCCTGTCCACTCAGCTGACCCCACTCAGCCCCCAAATGAGTGCCTCCAGGGAGACAAGGAATATTGTGACTTTGAGATGATTTTACTTTCAACTTTCCTTTGCTCAAAAACCCCAGAAATGAGGCAGTGATAGAAATGACCCATTTCTCTCCCTTTGCATAATTTTGCATTTAAATTTTCACTATTGAGGACTTTCCTTATAATCAGATTTATCCAGAGCCTTGTATCAGTTTTTAAAGAGGGTCCTTCATTCGGAGTAAAATTTTCACAAAGATCAACCATGCCTTGGAATCCATTTATGAGTCCAACTGGCATTTCCTGAAATATTTGCTAATTACTAAGTTATTTTAGCCAAGACCAAATCTCCTGGTTTTTCTACTTACATGAGTCAGAACCAAATGACTACATAAGACCAAATCTAGTCCCTCCATGAAAATAGATTAAGAGGTTATAAACGCAGGATTAGAGTTAACTACAGTATTAAGCAGGAGAAATTGGTTGTAATATGTGGCACTGAGTTTTTCCATGTGCAAAAATAGATACTCATCACGGCACTCAGGCATTGCACTGAGATGGTTTGAAAATACTTTCTGTGAATATCTTCCTTTAAGGGTGATTTTCTGAGAAATGCATAACGCAAGTCTCAACTGTGCTTGGGTAGGTTTACATACCCTAGTTTTCAGATAGCTAGTATTTGGGGGTAAGATATGGGTATGTCTGAATCTGACAGTGAGAATGTGTGTTCACTTTTGTCAAAAAACCCTAAACCACCAAATTATACACAGCAGATTTATACATGCCATTCTGTGGTCATGTGATCCTATTTGTGACCCAGGCAATCCTATTCTAAGGGTAAGAAACTTAGTTATTCAATTGATCTTAGCTAAGTGCTTATGCCACACTTGGCCTTGTATCCCAGGCTGGTACAGGGTCTCCCTACACAGCGCAGACTCCTAAGGATCCCATCTCAGCCTCTCCAGCTTGGAGATTACAGGTGTGCACCACCATGCCCGGTTTCAGTGGCTGACACTGTGTGCCTAGGGTTCTGGGTCCTGCACAACATGTGGTACCAGGCATCAAACCTGGGTCTTTGTGCTTTCCAGGTAGGCACTTAGACCACTGAGCTATCTCCTCAGCCCCAAGCTTGTAGTTTTGTTGGGAGGACAAGAAATAAAGAAATAGCACTTACAGGGTAAGACAAATCCTCCATTTTATTGAAGAGAGACGGCACTAGTTATAAGGTGCATCATTATTATTACTACTCTTTTGGGTCTTTTTTTTTTTTTTTTTTTTTTTTTTTTTTTTTTTTTTTTTTTTTTTTTTTTTTTTTTTTTTTTTTTGAAAATGTCTATGTAGCTGAGATAGGGCCTTGAACTCATTGTTCTCTGCCTGCCTCAGCATCTCAAGTGCTAGGGTTATGGCATACATCACCATGCCTAGCTCATATTATCGTTGTCATCACCATTATCACCATCATCATCATCATCATCATCATCATCATCATCATTTAGGACTGGGAATCAAGCTCACCATCTTGCGCTTGCTGCTGAGCTATATCCCTGGCCATTACTTTTAATCATTTTAAAAAATTAGCAATGATACAATATTGATTGTAAGAGTCAGAGAACTTAAAGGTTAAAAGAGGTGAAAAAATTTGGTATCTTACAATTAAGGAAATACAGTGTTGTTCAGGAAAACTTAGGTGGTTTGGCTAAATTGTGGGGATCTTTAAATAGGGATGTTCCCTCAGGCGAGATATATTTTAGCTCTTATGGTTTGGATAAAAAATGCTTCCCACAAAGGCTTGCGTGCCAGAGATGGGACTTTGGGAAGGTGCTTGGGTCCCAGGACGGTGTGCTCATCTGCAAATCCATTGTTGGATGTCAAAGCTGAATTCCTGCGGGGGGGCGGGACCTGTTTGGAGGGCGCAGTCGCAGGGGGCGGAGCCTAGCAGGGTGTGTCTCTCACGGGGGTGGGGGTGAAACCTGGCAGGGGCGTCCGTGCCTCTCCGGCTCTTGCCCCCTCTCTCTGCTTCCTGGCTGCCTGAGTGGAAGCAGCTTTCTTTCACAATGTTTCTGTCTCACCATGGCCTCAAAGCAACGTAGCCAGCCAACTGTAATACACTGAAAGGTGGGGAAGGCGTCAGCCTAAGTAAACCTTTCCGTTGTTTAAGTCAGGTGTTTTATCCCAGCGACAAAGGCCGGCTCACCAGAGCTCGAGCTCTTACCTGAAGAAGACAGTTGGTCCTAACACAACTAAGCAAGATGACTCTGGGCAGCAGGAACAGCAGGAAAGCATGTCTGTGGAGCCTGAATTGCACTTCACAGGCTTGGTAGCAACTGTCCTGGGAGTTCCTCCAAGCCTCCGCTGAGGTTTCTTAAGGATTCGGAACCATGGAGACGTCGTGCTTTCAGCATGGCCCTCACATCTGGGCAGCTTCCCTGCGCTGCGGGCCTCCAGCTGCTCCTGCCCCTTCTCTCCCTCATCTGACCTGGCACCACCATGTCCTCTCAGCTACAGGGAACACCACGCTGGAGACCTTGGGTGGTCTGACCTGATGTTTTAGTTTAGCGGCCACAGATATTTTAGGCGCCCAAGAGGTAGTCTTTTTACTGGCTCTTCTGTATAAGGAACTTGGAACAATTTCCCCCCTGGGACTGGTCCTCAGGCACCGTTGAAACCCACCACAGTGTGCCTCTTCCTTCCCACAAGGCCTGAATGGTATCTCCGGACCAGGCCCAACCTTCTGGTTCTCCACAGGCCCCAAGTAGGAGCTCTGTTTTCCTTTGAGTCCCTACCACAAGGTCAGGAGGACAGTTCTCCCTTTGTTAAGACTTTGCTCTTGGTTTTTATTATTTTCTTCTCTCAGGAGAATTCAATGTCCTTATGCATTGGTACATTGTAAAGCTGCTTGTGGATTTTCAAATGAAGTGTTGTTTTCTTATTCTTACCTCCCAAAGAGGGGGGAGAGAGAGAGAGAGAGAGAGAGACAGAGAGAGAGAGAGAGAGAGAGAGAGAGAGAGAGAGAGAGAGAGAGAGAGAGAGAGAGAATGCTTATGGAACATGGCATGCTAAAGTGCTGGTCACAGCCTTAGCATAGCTTCTGTGGGATGTTGATGGTCTCCAAGAGACTTGTTTTATTTAGGTGGAGAGGAAGCAAAGCCACTTGCAAGATAGTTTTTCAAATACACTGGAGTCCTATACTTAGGAAAGGACTTTTGACTACATCCCACAGTCGTGAAGCAGTGTATGGATCAGCAGAGCATGGTAGGTTCATGCAAGGAAGTGTTATTCCATCCCAAAAGGAAACTCCTTCCAACACAGATGAATTAAAAACATGTATATTAAAAAAAAAAAAAAACATGTATACTAAGTGAACAAAGCCAATTGCAAAGGACTATAGGTCTTATGATTCCATTTATCCAAAGTGTCCAGAAAAGGGAAAGCTATAGAGATGAAATAGATGAGCACCTATCTAGGACTTGGGTTATGATGAGGATTGACTTCAAAGGAACTTGAGCTGTCATTACAGGAGGCAGTGGGATAGTCAATTTAATGCGCCCACCTTACTGGACGAGGAGATGCTGTGGTGTTGAGTCACCTTATATCTGTGAGGATCTTCCATAGGAAATGATTGGATTGTTGGGGTCAGTGAGGGACAGCGTGTTCCCTGGAGGGAGTAGGCGTCTTTCAACATGAAGCACAAGTGAGGAAAGAGGACGCCATGCCTTCCTGCCTCTGTGTTTGAGTCAGCGCATTGATTCTCTTGACAGGGTTTACACCATCATTTCCCTCAGCTCCTGGGCATTCAGGTTCACACAAGAAATCTGCCACTGGTTTCCTTGGGTCTGTGACTTGTAGACAGTGCCTGCAAGGGTTCTCATCTTCCCTGATAATGTGAGCCCAGCTCCTCCTGACATGTACATATATTTCTCCAGAGAACCTTGGCCAATGTAGATGAGAATATTTTAATACATGGTTGTGGCTACTCAACTGTAAATTTGCTTTAAAAAGCATCATTGAATTGTACATTGAAGATGGGTGACGTTTATGGGTTATGAGTTAAACCTTCCCCCCACAGGGGTATGTGTGAGAGAGACATCTGTTGTGACATTAACCAGCCCTGAACTCTAACTCTATTATTCTTGGTGGTTTCCAAGAAGTAACAGCTAATGGACCCCACTGGGTAGTAACTCAAGGCCACTAATCCTGCTCAGACACAAACTTTCAGGTAATTATTGCAACAATAAGCTCAATAATTGAACTTATTGAAATGGTGCAGCACAATCTTACTTTAAATCACATTATCTATCCTTAGAATTTGAAATAGATCAAAGAAAAAGAAAAGGTTCATTCGTGAAGAAAAAAGAAAACACGAATGAAACCCTAATAAGCCAAGCATAAGAGCCATACCTTTGTGCACTATTTATCCATTTATTTTTCAGTCCTGGAGTTCTAACCCAGGGCCTCATGAATGCTACGCAAGTGCTCTGCCACTCTTGGGCTATTTCTACTCAATGGATTAGTAATAAAGTCTGAAAAGTGACATATCTATTCTTCTAGTCCCTAGCCTCTGCTCTTTGTCTAACAGGTGACCCTGAGTTTGCATACTTCAAGGAAATTTAGTTCCATGGGTGCCACCCAGAGACCCTGGGGACAGGCTCTTTAGAACAGAAGTAGGGATAAGTCCTTTTTCCACATAGAAAGGCTGAGCAAAGGGACTTATCAAAAATAGGCTTATTTGGGCTGGGGAGACAGCTACTGATTCCCAGCACTGCATGCCATGCCAGCCCCAGAACCCTGGGTGTCCTGTGCCAACCACTGAAACTGGGCATGATGGCACACACCTGTAATCCCAGTGCTGGGGAGGCTGAGACAGGAGCATCAATATGAGTTCAAGCTGCATAGTGAGACCCTGTAACAAACAAATAAATAAATACAAAAAAATAGGCTGATTCTGAGAGCCTGAGGCAGGAGGACTACAAGTCCAAGCCCATCCTCGTCAATTCAGTAACTTAATGAGACCTGAAACATAAATGTGTAAAATGTAGACTGATCTACCCTCTATTCTAAGCTTAGGGAGGCAGGGTCCCAGCCCATGAGGTCAGGGCCCTCCAGGTGGCTGAGCAGTATGAAGAATGGTGATTTGGTTTGGCTTTACTGATTAGCACCAGGCCATGACCACAGAGACCAGGCTGATATAGGACTGCTAAGGACCCAGGAAGCCTCTCAGTTGCTGTTTCTGTTTTTAAGTGAGGCCCTAGACAGGAAGGACTAAGTTCTGTGTCCAGGATGAAGCTTTTCCCTTTCACAGGTATTTTCCAAGGAATGCTGACTTCCCAGGGTTGTGCCCTGGCTCTCAGGGATGAATCTGAGTAGTTCCCATTTCCACGTATACAATGTTCACAGCCCAGGTAGGGTGCAGTGGGCTTGTGCAGCTGTCTTCTCTTCACAGCCAGAGACTGCTTCTCGGTCACAGCTGGCCACGAGTCCTGCCTCTACAAAGGCATTAACAAGCAGTTTCATGCATGTTCCTTTGCTTTTCTTTCCTTTCCTTTTCTGTATTTTAGGGAAGGGTCTACGGTGTGGGTGTTCAGGGTCTCACTACTAGATCATACTCATAATGATCTACCTGTTTACAGCCTTCCAAGAGCTGGGATTACAGGCGCACCCCACCATGCCCAGTCTCAATTGCCTTCTCAGCCCACCCTGGAGGTGTGCCTGGCATATCAGGCCCAGGGATTGAACCCCTGGCCCCTGAACTTGTTTGTAGGCGCTTTAATCCACTGAGCTATTTGGCCAGCCCTTCATGCATGTTCCTAATTCTTCATGTCTCGGAGAAAGTGCATAATGGATCCTGTTTTCCAAAGAAACCCTGGTGCCTTTTTCCATCTCCTGCATTTACTCATGTGCCCCCTCTCCCCACCCACTCCATTCTTCAGCCTCCACTCTACTGCAGCCTCCACTTTCACCAGGAGCACTGGGATGCCAGTCAACCAAGTGCAACTCATTCCTGCTTCATCGCCAAGACCCCTGTGTGTGGCCTCCTACATTCCACAGACCTTGTGCTCCCTTGGCCCTCTCTTCTGTTCCTGCTCCCACGAACTTGAAGGCCTTGGCTGCCCCCCTTGGAGAGTCCTTTCAGGGCTCAGCCCCCACACTGTGAGCACACCGGTAGGTCCACTTCTGCTGCCTTTGTTCTTTTCCACCTAGATCCTCATTCCAGGCAACTTCATCTACTCCCCTTGCTGGGATCAATGATAATTTCCACCCATTGCACCAGCTACACTGAACTTCACAATTATGCTTTTAGTCTCTTCCTTGGCATGCAAATTTTGCAACTAGTAATCATGTCATACTAGGGCTCCCTATTTCCCACCCAAACCTTTTCCTGTCTTCACTATTTCAATGAATGACATCCACATTCACCTGGTTCTTCCAGTTCAAACACAAAGTCATCCTTAATTCCTTCCTTCTCAGCTCTGCATCTGCCCATCAACAGATCTAGACAGTGTACCCCCCAAAATCCGTCTCAAATCTCCTCATTTTTCTTTTCTCTAAATCTTTTGCCCTCCAAATCTCAGTCACTAGCAGAAGAAACCATCTCTAGCCTTTTCTCTTGGCCTATCTTCTTTACACAGCAGAGAGCACTAAAAGGAACAATGCAGCTGAGTGTGATTCCCCTCTGTCTGCTCAGACAAGATCCAAATTCTCCACTCTGCTTGACTGGCATTTGTCACACAAGCATTATCCAGGTGGGTTTTAATCAAGTGTGTAAGTAAAACATTTTGCTATTCATTTAGTTATTTTTGTGTATTTAGTACAGGGTTACAGGATCTCACTACACAGATCAGACTCATAGTAATCCACCTGTCTTCAACCTCCCAAACTCTGGGATTATAGGTGTGTGTCGCCACAACCAGTCTTAGTCCCCATCTCATCGTACCCCAGAGGTGGGGCAGGGCCAGCATGGTGCAGCAGGGCATGGCATGCTGGGAATAGAATGCTGGGCTTGTCTAAGCAGAGGCTTTAGTCTGCTGAGCCATCTGGCCTGCCCTCTTTTTGCTCTTTAAAGCTACTATTTCATTAAGTCCATTTACCCTTCAAGTTAACCACAACCTGGTCAGCAACAGAACACCTTCCAGACTTTTCAGAAACTTGTTGGAGCAAGGTAAGGAGCATGAGAGACAGCTGCCCCCGTAGGAGAGAGCCCTCCCACAACTGCCAAACGACACGCTTCACTGGGTGCAGAGGGAAAGAGAAGAAACTTCCTTTGCGGTCCACCCTAACCTTAGTCCTAACGCTAATCCTAAATTTAACCCTGGCCCTAACTCCTAAACCCAAGCATAATCCCTAACCCTAGTCCTAATTCCTGTCACTAACCCCTAAGCTTCACCTTAATCCCCAAACCAAGTCCTAATTCCTAACCCTACCCTTACCTAACCCCCTAACCCTAACCCTGATCCCCAAACCTAGCCCTAACTCTTACCCCAATCCACCACTATTGCTACCTCTTTTTTGTTGTTGTTGCTACTACATCTCCTGCAGTACTCTAAATTTATTTATAGTGCTTCCTTTAACTGTGCCTCCGTTAAAATGTATTTATTTTCAGCTTGTATATATGAAGGACTTTGCAAAAATGCGTGGGAACAGTGCAACAAATATTTTACATCCGTTTTGAAAAAAAACACCGTATTTCACTTGACAAGGACTTCCTCCTTGACCATACTTCACTCAGGCTCTGAGCAGTGTTTCTGTCCAAACATAAGTGCACCTGCCTTGCAGGTTTAGCATGGATACCTTGCAGCCAGCTCCCTGGCCTTGACATCTACTCAAGCTCCTCTCCTCACAGAGTCCTAAGCTACTCCTAGTACTTAGCACTCACCAGCTCTTTGCTATGCCCATGGCTACCAATGCTGTCTCCTTCTACTCTCTGCATAGATCATTCCCCACTGCAGCAATCTTGATCCCTATTCCTCTTGCAATATTCATGAATGAAGTCTTCCTTGCCATCTATAAGGGTCTATTGAGCCCATTGATTCCAATCTTCTTTTTTCACATTCTAAATTACTTATCAATAGTTCACTCCTTCATTGTGAATCTCTTTACAACACATCCTAATACATGAGTTATTTGACCAAGCCCATCTTTTCTATTTTTATTATGAGCATGTCTCTCAGGGCCCTTGAGCTCCGCTCTGTGAAGCTGCTTCAGTTTTCCTCCCATCCTTCCTTTCCTTGCTCTCATGGCCACCAGTTGTCCCTTCTTCCTGGCCCTGTAGGATGCTTTTATGTCTGAATGTTGAATTCTATCTCGGTGCTGGGTTTCTCAAAAAATCATCTGACCTTCTCACCCTGCTACAGATCAGTGAGGATTCCCTTTGCTCTTCTCTATGTGGGGTTTCCTGGACTAAATTCCCAGTCTCTCTCTTTCTTGGTCATTTTAGCAGATTACACTTTCCAGACAAAGGCTACATCGAGTACCAGATGCTATAACACTCATACCATTAACCATATTTCCTTGTCCCTTGGCTCTGAACTAGCCTGAGAGTATTCTGATTAATGGAATACTACAGAAATGATCTGTGTCAATTTCAGTCTCAGCCTTTAAGAGGACTAACAGCTTCTGTCTCGTAACTTTGGAGCCATGGAAGAGTTTGGAAGAGTCTGAAGATATCCTCTGGCTTGGAGCCCCAAGCAGAACATGTGGACAGAAAGGCCAGCCTGTCCCTGTTCCCATCATCTTATCTGAGATCCTAGACATCAAAACAGAGATGATTGTCTCCCTAGTGCTCTTCTAGATTCATGGTTTTGTGAGATAGATTTGTTATAGACCACTAAGTCTTGGGGTAGCCTTGTTTTATCTCCCAGAGAACATTTGATAGCTTGTGAACCTCCTGCCTCAGCCTCCTGGAGTGCAACAAGTCTAGGCATATGCTAGCCCACCCCACTGAGATAGTCCTTATAGTCCTTGATCAGACTGTGAGAGTGACCCAATGTGCTGTTGGCCATTAGTGTGGAGTGGCCACTGGTTCCACTGAGCATCCCAGAGTAGGAAACTGTCCAGGATGAGTTCAACTCCAATAAGGCTAAGGCTGAGAGGTCCTAGTTGGCACCAGCTATAACATGTGTTATGGATTCTCTTCCATAACATGGGGAGTGTATGAACTCTCTTCAGCACAGAGCCATCTCCCAAACAGCACACATGGTGCCTCACTGGTGCGTGGGCTCCCTGGAGAAGCCCTGAGTTTGACTGCCCCATAGCTCACCCTTTCTAGTAGCTTAATTTTATTTTATTTTAGTGTTGGTACCAGGAATTGAACTCATGAGCTTGCACTTGCCAAGCAAGTGCTGTGCTGCTGAGCGATATCCCCAGCCCTCTAGTAGTGTATTTTATATTTAATACATTCACATGTGGTTTTCAATGGCTAGGATTAGTGGACCAACCAGAGTATAAAGAAAAATAATTCACAGAATCCCTGCTTGGTTCATTATCTTTTCTACTTACAATCGTAGCTGGAATTGATTTCATCTCAGTTGCTACCCCAACTTCTCAGAGCAAAGTAGACCCTAGGTTCATCTCAGTATCCAAACAGGGAAACTACAGCCCTCTTGGACTACAAAGGACCTGTTTTAGGAACTCGCAGCAACACATAATGCAGTGAGTTCCTTGTAGAGCTAGAGGTAGGATTCCTATATACCCTAAAACATAGCTGGATTCTGCCGCAGCATGTTCTTTAAATCAAAAAACAACAACAGCAATAAACCCCGCTTTGACTATACAAATTCACCTTTAACAACACAGCAAATAAAATGGTTTTCCTCTCCAGCTTTCATCTGACCCAAAATCTCCCAGGGCCATCATTCCCTGCGATCCATCCCAAAGGCTATACCACAGAAAGAGCTGATTACACCCACCAGACAAAGCTCAGATCTGGAGTTATGTGTCGGGACACGCAGCAGCGTCCACGTTTTGATGACAGCTATGCTTGCCCAGTGTGTTTGTTTAGGCTCCACTCAGCGGTTAGTCACGGATGTTTTTCCATCCTTCAACACCCACTCCCCCTGCTCCCGAGCTCTATCCACACCCCTGTAAAGCCCAGAGAAAGCTGCACAAATGACTCAGAAATCCTGGTCCAATCACAGTCTCGCCAAGAGGTGAGCCACATTGCTTTTGTGAATGGCTTCCTCCGTGTGCGTCTTCCCAAAGTTCTCCAAGTTTATAACAGCAAAAGTTCCTTGGCACCTTCAGCTAGATGAAGCCCTGAACTGAGCCTATCAGAGGCATCCCTTTCTTCTCCTACATGGCCCCTCATTGTCCCTTCTTCCTGTCATCCTTCCCATATGACTCTTCTATGTCCAAATATTTAATTCTGTCTCTGGGCAGAAGTCATCTGGCCCCGTCCAGCCATGGGTTGGTGGGTAATGCACCCTGCTGTGACCATGGTGCCCCTGGCAGCACACTTGCCAAAGGAGCTGGCCATCGGCTATTTCTCTGTTGGTCTCACTGGGCATGCTCTCCCTGCTTGCTTATTTATGCTCCTTTTTACGGTCATCTATGCTCACGCCTTTGCTCCTAAGCTGTGCCTGCAGGTACAGCCCTATCCTCTAGATCTCATCCCAAATGAGAGCACCTTCTGCGCTTTGGCCCTCAAGGGCCAGGCGGCATTATCACAGCAGTCCCCTAGGCCTGGTCCTTGTTTACCTGTGTGTCACGTTTTCCCGGTGACTCCCCGCTTTGGCCACTCAAACAGAGAACATCTGTTCCTGCAGGGGTTGTCAGAGATGGAATCAGGAGCGGATGTGCCAATCTTTAGATTTTGATAGCAAAAGTCTTTGTCTTCAATATGAGGAAAAATGTAAAAGGCAAATAGCCAGGCACAGTGATGTACACCCATAAACTCAGCTGTTTGGGAGGCTGAGGCAGGAAGATGGCAAGTTCAAGACCCACCTGGGCCATTTGCTTTTCTCCTCCCTTCCCACCCTCCCTACCAGGTAAAGAATGCAGGGACTCAGACTGGAAGAGCAGGGGAGCTGGAGAAACGAATCTGTCTCTGAACCTTGCTGGCTGCTCCACTAAGAGAAGGTTCAGAAGTCTCTGCTCTGTGTGCCCTGGGTTCTGCTGACACCCAGGGACCCCTGCATCCTAGAGGGTGGTTGGGGCAGTGTGGAGGGTGGAAGGAGCCAAACCTTGGTCGAAGCTGGTTCAAGGTCACTCACCGACCTGGAGGACCTCAGACTCAGACATGCCTCTGGTTCTGTAAGAAAAGTCCTGGAAATTAGGAGGAAGGGAGAGAGAGAGGGTGTAGGGAGCAAAGGCTGGGGGCCTAAGGACCAGCCAGCAAGCCACTAGAGGGAGTTAAGGGGAAAGAAGAGGAAAAAGGAAGAAGGAGAGGAGGTCAAATAGATGACTTTCTTTCCTCAGCTCAAGTTTGTCTCTTTTTCTGTAAGCCAGGACAGGTCCCTCGGAATGCACACATCAGTGAAGACACTCCTGCTGGCCTGAGGTGGCAGGTGCCAGCAGCGCTGTCATCTAACCTATTGAACAGGGCAGCTTTGAGATTTCAGTCTGTCTCACATCTCCACTGTAACAAGGTGACTATGTTCACATTACATATTAAGATATTATTCTGCCTACAGTTCACTTCTTCCTTCTGGCCTCATAAACAGGACCTTTCTGAGGAGTTCTGAGCATGCACTGTGGGGTTCATGAATGCAGGCTGGACATCTGGAGAGCCTTTTGGGCACTGGCCCTGATTTGGGGAGGAGGTAGGGCCCAAGGTTCTGGTCCCTTCCTCTCCTGAGTATCATGATCCGCTTGCTGGGGTTGGAGGTGGTCAGTATCTGCCACAACCTTACCCATGAACACCTTCCTCTCTGCTCTGACCTTGACCTTGAGCTTATCCTAATCCATACCTTCTCCTTCACCCTAACCACAGCCGCTCTTAGGAGCCAGCCCCAGAGTCGGCTAGGATATCTCACCTTAAAACTAATTGCAAGGGCTGGCTTTTGTGCTACATGGAAATAGGCCTGGTTCTCATGTGGAGAACTGCCTGCTCTAATATTAAAAAGGAACAAGCCACCAGGAGTGGTGGTGCACACCTGTAACCACAGCACTTGGGAGGCTGAAGCAGGAGGATAGCTGTGAGTTTGAAGTCATCCTGGACTACATAGCATGAGATCCTTTCGCACACACATACACAACACACACACACACACACAATGAATGAATGAATAAAAGAATAAATAAAAATAAAAAGGAACAAAGTAACCCTAAAGTAACCCTTCACTGTGTGGGCACTAGCATGGGCCTTGTCTCTGTGCCTGGGCAGGGCTGAGCCTGGTCTTACACACGGTCTGGTCCTCCTGCACACCTGTATCTGTCCCCGTTGCTGTCTTTCTCACTGTGCAGAACACACTGGAGATGCTGAGACGGAGTGACGTTTTACTGCTCTGCCTGGGACGACTCTCACACTCAGACACCAGTCACTCAAATGTCAAATCACTCGGCAGGAGGGGAGCGGGGTGATGGGGCCACCTGTGCACTGGAGCTGCCTGCAGGTTGGATCAGTGCCCGGAAGGAAGTCGAACTTAACAAGTAACTGTTTCTGGATCAATCTACAGATGAGCTTAGACTTGCACTAATTGGTTTTTTTGTGGACACACCCATGTACCCGAATACCTGCACACCTATATGTCTTAGTTACTCTTTTCTCTCATTGCTGGGACAAACACCCGACACCCAAAATGAGAGAAAGAAAGGTTTATTTAGCTCACAGTTACCAGAGGTTTCACTCCAAGGCTACAAGGCAGAGAAGCACACGGCAGAAAACAACCTTTCATGGTGGCAGCTAAGAGCAAGAGAGCCAAGGCAGAGGTAGCAGCAGCTCAAGCAGCTAACTTCTCTTCCTCCCTTAACATTGAAATGCAGATCACCTGTGCCAGGGGAGGTGCAGGACCCATTTCCACAATGATCAATTACAAATTCCAGAAGGCACCCTATGACCTCAGGAGGCTTTGGGGGGACACCTATGCACAAACCATAACACTATACACCCACATGCCCACATACGACTGGTTTAGTGAATACTGCTAGATTGATGCAACTGGGGGATTTATCCAACTGAGTAATTTTTGGCCTTTGGAGGACAAAACACAGTCTTCTAGTTCCCACTTTGGTGCCATGCCTATATTTTTCAACCAGAGATAATTAAATGCAATTTTTGTTTCTTAACTAACTCTATAATTTTAAGATACTTTAAAAAATTTCTTGTAGTGTCCCAGTTTTTTCAAAATGAGGACTGAGATTAATTCATTTATGCCAAAAGTTTGTGTATTTTTGCATAAAATTTGTATATACTTTCTAGAACAATTTAAGCAACAAGGATCTTAAGAAGACATTTTATATATATATATTTTTTTTATTGTGTGCCACTTCCATAAGTAGCATCCTAGGCACAAAATGATTAACTTTGCTAGTTATGTATCTCACCTTTGAGTTAATCACAGGGGTCTTTGCATTTTAATTTTTAATACCTGGCTTCCACAGCCATACAGAAAGTGTCAGATTAATGAAAAATTTTAATTTAAAAAGTATACACACTTCACAGATGATCAGTCTTCAAGATTTATTGTTGACTATCTCTGACTAATAAAACTATACTGAACTCAATATTTCCTTAGTGATTATGGAGATAATTTCTGATGAGAAAATTATGGAAATCAATTTCGCTAGGATATTGAATTATTCATTGTGAATAATATCTAGGTCAATGCAGAGTTCTGGAGACAGTAGGAGCTACAACAGCTCTGTTTTACGTTAGGACCTGAGCATCACATGTGGAAATGTTGCTTAGATTGTATGTTAATGGACCAAATACAGTGTTGGCACATAGCATGTTTTTAGTTAGTTAAAGTAAAATTTGAATATGAAATTATTTGCAGTTTGAAAAGAAACTCCCTGTATCTTTTCTTGCAGGGGTGGTCTTTTTGAGACAGTTTCACTAAGCAGTTTGAGCTGGCCTTGAACTTACTTTGTAGCCCAGGCTGGCCTCGAACTCACAGCGCTCCTCCTGCCTCAGCCTCTGAACCTGAATGACAGGTGTGCCCCAAACACAGTTATTGCACCAACTCACATTTCATTAACTCTGAAGTCATGATCAGCATCAACACCGACGATGGCTTAGAGTCACTTTCAACAGGCGACTGAGTCAGGAGCGTTGGCTACCATTCCTAATGACATACTAGGTGACAGAGCCTTCCCATTTCTGTCCCACTGGAGGAAGACACATGTGTTGGGCCTGTTGGTAACATCTTTTACCTGATAAGATCTAAAAAGCATGGGTCTGCAAACTTGCAAAATGGTGGCATCCATGATGTGAAGAAAAATCTCAACTAGAGACCAGTTCACCCTTTTGTTTTCAGTTCACTCTTTTAAGAGAGAACACCACACTGACACTCCAGATGGCATAGATGACAATATTGCAGGACACTGCAGATGCTGACCACCCTTAATATTTACAGTTAAGTCAGCAGAGGTGCAGAGGTAGAGTTAATATGAAGAAGTTTAGGAAACTAGGTCAATGTTTTGGCTCTGTGCATGCGTGCATGCATGAATGTGTGTGTGTGTGTGTGTGTGTGTGTGTGTGTGTGTGTGTTGGGACCAAGAATCAAACTTGGGACCTTGTGCTTGGCAGGTAGGCACTCCACCACAGAGCTATGTTCCCAACCCTGTTTTCCTTCGTATACAGGTATATGTTAGAAAAAGAGACGCTGAAGATCAGAGACTAAATGTTCCACTTACACCACACAGAAAGATGTCTAAGAGGAGAGCATGATGTGATTGTTTCCTTGAGGGTCATGCAGTCATTAGGGAAGTTTTGTTCCATTCTCACTAGGTCAGAAAGGAGCTGATTGATGCTTTAGATGGGGTGCTCCTCAGCATCCTGACCCTTGCTTGTATCCAGCTTTGCAAACATGTCTCACTCCATGAATATCTACTGAGTCCACACAACATGCCCAGAACTGGTCTAGGGGCTGTGAATGTGTCAAATAAACTCCCAGAGATATCAGCCTGGTTGCGAGGACAGATGCCAAACTGGGTTCCACAGATGGAGGAATACTGCAGAGAAAAGAAAGCCATGAGATGTAGTATGATGTTTACTGCAACAGAGCCAAACATGGGTGTACATGATGCAGTCCCTGTTCCCAAGACATCTATAGTCTAGTATTTCAGGATGGTAGGGTTAATGCCACAAATGCCTTAAAAAAGTTTCTAGGAAGTAATAAATGAACTGTCCTGAAGGGCTAATAAAGAATCACCACCCTCACCTTCCCGGCAGGGGCTTGCCAAGTTCACCTGCTAGGGCCGCAAGTATGGGGCAAGAGCTGGGCCTCCAGGGTGCTCAGGGTGCTGTGCTGAATGAGCCTTCTGGCCTCTAAGCCAAGAGCAATGGGCAGACCTCTGTGGGTCCCTACAGGTACAGGCAGGGCAGGGTTTGCACCCATCATTTCGGCTGGAGTGTGGATGTGGATTCATTTTATTGCAAGCAAAGAAGCCACATGCAGTAATTCAGGAAGAAGGTGTCGGCCCTGTCAGATCTTCCTCATATTCCTGACTTGATAGGGTCTTTACCTCACTTGTCTGCAAGTCTTTGTAATAAAATGTTGATGTTAGTAACCTGTGTTCTGTGCCCTCCACCCCTGGGAGTTTTTTGTACAGATACTACAATCATTTTTCAATGAAGTCCTGTCAAGTTACTTGACTAAAAAAATCAGATTAATAAGCCTGCTGATCCAGTGCACAACTCATCAATAAAACTGCCACCCCAATTACATGATAAAGTAAAAAATCAAAGCCTATAGTTGCCCTTCTAAGCCTTTGTGGGACTGCAGAATTTCCATCTGAGAAGCATCAAAAGGTCTAGCCGGCCAGAGAACTACTCAGATGAAGTCTGATTGATTTTGTGTTTCTGCCTGAGCTCAGGGTTTTCTGTGGGTCATGGCCTGTCAGATACTAAGAGTCATCATTTTACCAGGGCTCCCTTTCATACTGTAGAAGGCTTTGAGACCTTGACTGGCACAGGGTTGATACATGCTACTCTCGAGTCTATTTAAGCAGTTGCAAAGAAGCATGCCAAAAGCCTCAAGTTCAAAGTGGGGACTCAGCCCTGGAGCTGTCCTGTATGGAATCCTGCTTCTTTGACAAGGCACTTGACAGAAATGTTTCTGAAGCAGGTTGAGAATCCTAGTCCCAAGGACGTCCACACCTCTCCTAGTCTGTCCCACCGTGCCCTTCCTCCTCGTTACACCCCATGGGCTACCAGCCTGAAGCCCACTTGGGGAGATGGAGTCCCTGCACCTGCTCCCAAGCAGGCTCACCAGCTGTTCCTCCCCTGTGGATGCCTTTTTGAAGGTAGTCATATTTTATAAGCAACCTCTTGCAAGGAAGTCAGATTAGACCAAACAAGTCACTTCTAGTCACTTTATCCTCCAATGGTTTTGTATTTCTAGGCCAGGGTTTACCCCTGCAGGAAACCATTTAAAGAATGCAGATAATACCTATCAGAGTTGAGTCATTCTGTCAGGAGAGTAATGTACAATCCGCATCCTTGTAAGTTATTTATCATAGCCCCAGGCTTGATGGAATACAGCTTCCTTGATGAAGAGATAAAAAGCAGCAACATAAAAGCAAGGTAGAAGAAGAATTCTTCATTAAAACTGAATCTACCTTCTGGTCTTAGCTTTTATTTGAAGGCTTTTTTTTTTTTTTTTTTTTTTTTTTAATTAGTATTACTGAAATTTATCACAAAAATTTCCCTTGCAGATCTTTCCAGAAAAGGGAGAGTATTGTAAGAGAGTAATGAGCTTGGAAAGGGCAGAAAGGCAGAGAAGGAGAAAGCTACAGGCAGAGCCAAGGATGAGGGGGAGGACAGTGAGACCCAGAGAACCCACCTTCCCCAGAAGAATGCTGATGGTAAGGCTGAAGAGCTACTCCTCCCAAGAATGTAGGTGAACAATGCAGGAAAGCAAGGGCTCCTCTCTGTTGAACTTGAGGGAGGACTCTGGCGCTTTCTGAGGGAGGAGCGTGTCCGTCGCCACCTCCCCCAGGAAGCCCATCAAGGGAGGGAGCCTGGGAGTGTCTGGAGTGCGTTGTGGTTCTACAGTCTGTGCCTCTTCCAGTGGGTGGAGTGGCTCCACTCCGAGGCAGGGTGCAGAGAGTGGGAGTCAGCGTTTGGTTCCAGTTCCGGTTTGCTGACCTCTCTCTTCCTGTGCCTGCCTGGGACAGCTCCTTGGAGGTCATCAGCCTGCAGTGAGGACAACCGCCGCCATTTAGGACAGTGCTGGGCTTCAGCTCTATGCAGCAATTTAAGAGATCAATGCTTTCAAGCGACCCCCAGGCGGGTGTGCCCTTCATTGAGGGAGAAACTGCATGGCACTGTGCTGTGTGTTTCTCATACAACTTGTGATTTTAAAAGCAACTGCTGTCACTTGAGAGATGAGCATGGGAGTGTGAGTATGTGAGTCTTACCTCGTTTCTTTGACCTGTCCCTTGCCATCCTGTGATGCTGATAGATCACATTCCCTGGGACCTGTAGTGAGGTGGTCTCAGGATTTTGTTTTGTTTCTCTAAGGAGAAAGAATTTGGTCTCTAACCTATAGGTCTACTGGTCCAACCAGGGTACCTTGAGTTTGGCTTCATGCCACTGAAGGAGTCAACACTTGTCCCAAAATTGGAGAGAAGGGAGGAGTCAAGCTTTAACCTTGCAAAACATCAGTCCATTTCCCAGCTATAAAAAATAACCATGAGTTTTCCTAAGTAAGACTGCTGCATGAGAGTGCTACCCATGATATCACCCAGAAAAACATCACAGGACTCTCTTATTCCTTTGCTTTCTAGTGGCTTAGGTGTTAGAGATACTTCTCAGGAATAAAAATGACAGCTATTTTATATTTATGCAAAAGCAAATAGAAACCAAGATCAACATAATGCAAAGAGCCACTGTGAGAACACTGCATTTTCTTTTACTTAATCACATGAGATCGAGAAGAAAAACAGGGGAATATTCTCAGAATGGAGAAGTGGCTACTGAGCCCACAGCTGTTCCTCACACATGATGTCTGTACCAGCAGCTGAGGGTCAATCCAGCTGCAAATCCTTTGAGCAGCTGTTTGTGTGCCATCAGCTAATGAAGCTTGCTGACGCTCAATTATTAATGTGAAGAGGAGAGGTGGGAGAGGGGGTCAGGAAAGAGAGAGGCCCAAGGAAGGGCCCCGCTAAAGGAGAGGGGCTCCCTAGCCACTTGTGGAAATCCATTTCAGGTCCACTGGGACCAATTCAAGTTCTAGCCTTGGGCAAAATTTCTGTTTTTAGTCAATAAATTAATGGGTGACACCTTGAAATGGGTTGGCTTTCAGGGAATCAATGTCTGATGTGGCAATCTATCCTCAGGTCAAATTCCCACTGAAGGTCTTAGGTTTGGGAGGAGGGAAGAAAAGGCACAGATCTTTTAATTTTTGAAAAAAAAATTAGTGACACCTTAAAAAGCCATCTTGAGGCCACACTGAGGCTCAGGCTTTTGCTTCCTTCTCTTTGCTAGCTTTCCTAGTGGCCTGGGAGAGCTGTGGTCATTGATTTCATCTGCACAGAGCTGTCTAGTGCAGAGGTCCTGGCCAGGTAATTCTAGCTCAATCTGATTCCTCTAAAAACTCTATCCAGAGGCCAGAGATGTAGCTGTCCCTTCCAGTATCCCCTTGGAAAGAGGAGAAGGGCAGCTCTGTTGACTCGGCTGGCTTTTCCACCTGAAGATAACAAGAACCACAAATCTGCCAAGGTTCACGGTTTCTTGGCAAGGGAGTTGTCCAGCAAGCAAACTAAAGCAGTTTAAATGCAATGTTTCATAGCTGTGCACTCTTTGCCTGGCCTTATTCCTGTAATATCCTCCCTGTGTGGCCAGGCCCTTATAACACTGTGCCATTGAAGAAAAAAGGGAGCGCAAAGTGGAGGGAGAGAGGGATTAAACATTTGGCTTTGGAGGAAAAGCCCACTACTCTCAAGTGTGACCAGGACCCTCACAGGAGGCAGCCAAGGCCTTATGGGATCGAGACAGCCACTGTGTTTTGAAAATAGAATAGAGGATAAATGTGCACGGGGATTTTGCAGTGAAACAGGCAAAGGAAAGTGACCCACTTTGCCTGCCCTCTGGAGACAGTGGGTTCCTCAGGCATCAGAAAGCTGGGGGTGTACATAGGCAGGGGAGATAAATTCATACACAAGGAGAAAGGGTGATTCAGAAAATCATAGCATGAACTTCTTGGGAATATTTTTTGTGGGCTTAATAAAATAGGAAAAAGATGGGGGTGGGGAGTCTCTGGAAAAAGAACAACCACCAGCGTGTTCACATTATGCATGGAACACTGTGCCCGCCAGGCGGCTATGAGGCTCAGCCCCTGTTCAACTTTCACACTGGCCAAGTGGGATACTGTGGTATACTGCCTCGGCAGCACAACCCAGCACAGCTACTCGACCCTGACAACAGACATTGCTTCTACAAATGTTATAACACGTAAATAACAAGCACACTCTCCTTCAGGGATTCAGAATGAGGAGAGACTTGACAGTGTCACTGAGCTCTTCCTCTAGGAAAACTCCTTTCCCCAGGACCAATACCATGGCTGAAGGTCAGAGCAGGAGACAACAGTTACCCTGAACTTTCAAAAATCAGAAGATATAACAAAACACACAGTAGTGATCAAGTCCCACAGCCTTTAGGGAAGTGGAGACCAATAGAATAGTTGCTGTCTGCATGTCAGTATGGCAGGAACACCAGGTCATGGTCCTTCATGGGAAGGCTCAGCTATGGTGCCCACAGTGCACATCTATCAATGAATGTTTTGCAGAGCATAGCCCTGCCACTGCTGTCTCCAGAAGCAGTGACATCTCCATTGATGTCATAAAACCTGGTCCTGTCATTTTATAGAACATGGCCAGGCCTAGATTCTAGTCCTCCTGTTTCCAAGGTTGGTTTTTTCCATTGCTTTGAGTTGGGCATTGGCCAGTGGGGTTAAAACAGATGATCTCCGTTTTCAGTAATTTTAATATGTCTATTTCTCAGAAAAAGGGAGTGGTTTAGAGAATGAGTGAGCACTGAGATGACCAAAGAAGACACTTGGTTCTGAGCCTGTGTCTCCTGGGACCTGCAGAAGACAGGGATCAAGGGCAGTCAGTGCCTTCAGTCTTTGGAGTTCATGGTTCTGCATTAAACTGATTTGGTTCTTTATTGTGTTCATAAGCCACCCAAGAGTGGTCAAAGGTAACATCAAACTCCTCAGTTGGAAGTGTGACATTGTCACTGATGGAAGGTCGGTGTGCATTCTCAGAGTCACAAGAGGCCCTGGCTCCATGCCTCTTCCTTCACAAGCACACACACATCACTTCCTGCTGTCTTCTGGTAAGTCACCTACGACGGTTCCTGGCATTTACCTCACAGAAGCTTAAAGCTTCCTTTTACCCGGCCCAGGACTACGCACAGAGACTACAAAGGAGGATATTGTTGCTTATTTTATGCCAGCTTGAAAAGGAGACTGCCAAAGGGAGAGAAATGCTGTGGGATAGTTTTAAAAATCCAAATTCATAGGAAAAAATTTAACAGCGTTCTTATGTCTAGCTCCATTTTTCCCTCTTTCCTTTCCATCATGCCAAAACTACTCCTAAAAATGTACTTATTCAGGTAAAGAGGACTTTCTCCTATTAAATACTGCAGAAGCCCAGGGAGAAGACGTGGCCAGAGGTGGTATGGTGGGGTTAGTGGCACCAACATGATGGATTCTTAGCTTTGATTCCAGAAGGGCTGGAAGCAGAGTTTTGGGGTGCGATGCAAGTTACTTTTATGCTTCCTGTACTTTCCATTGGCAGGATGGGGTCAGAGGGAAGAGGAGAAGCCCCTGCTTCAGCACCCATTTCCTCTGCCTTGTCTACTTCTTCCAGAAAAGAGAATGGCCACATCCATCAATGTCACTGATTGCTCTGCAGGGGCAGTGGGTCTATCACACCCACCCTTGCTGTTGGAGATCACAAGGAAGCCGGGGGACAAGGCTGGGGCAGCACTCTCTGTGCGGGCAGCATGATGGCCTGCAGTCTTCCTGGTGTGGTTTCAGGGTGGATGCACATTCCAAGGAATTAATATCTAGGGAAAGAACACAGAGGGCAAAAGTTGCTGGAAACAGTCATGCTACTGCATTCGGATATGCAGACAAGCTGACGCAGTGCACCTTACCACAGTCTGGAATGGGATAACGTTAAAAATGTTTATCTTGAGACCCAAGGTAGGTGCTGAATTTATAGGAAGGGCAGACCACCTTGCCCCACAGGGCTTTTGAGTTCTGCATCAAGATCTGAGGAACTGAGCCCCGCCTGGGAGTTGGCATGGTTAGTTACCAAAAGAGAAAATTCCTAAGATCCCAGTGTTCTTCTGTGGATAAAAATAACTTGTTAGCTGTCAAGAGAGACATACAGAAGGAAAAAAAAAAGATTCTTTCCTCTCTCTCTCTCTCTCTCTCTCTCTCTCTCTCTCTCTCTCTCTCTCTCTCTGTCTTTGGTTTGTCTTTTTGACACAGGGTCTCACTATGCAGTTCAGGCTGGCCTTGAACTCACTTTTGTAGCCCAGGCTGGTCTCAAACTCACACCGATCCTCCTGTCTCAGCCTCCCAAGTGCTGGAATTATAGGCGTGAGCCACCACGCCTGGCTTTTCCTCTCTTTTAAATTCTGCTGTGACAACGTGTTAACCAAATAACCAAGCTGTCCACATAAACTCTGAGTACTGAGTTGGGTCTCCAGGGACAAACTCAGCTGCTGGCCTCTTCTGAAGTTCCGGATGACCCCACTGCGAAGCACTTGGGAAGCCCCTGCACCTGAGTGGCTTTGCTTGCACTGCCATGGCTGCCCTAGTGTCCCAAGGGTTCATAATGTTGACCTTCCTGCTCAGCCTTTGGGGCAGAGCCGGCTGTGGTGCAAGTAGCAGGGGAGGACACAATGTGGTCCTTTTTGTTTTTAGCAAGCCTGCCCTTCTGCTGCATAGCAGCATTCACCACATTTTTTATCGCATCTTATGAAGATGTGAGAGAGGACTTCCCAAGAGACTTCCCAAAGTGAAAAGGACAGGAGAAGGCAGTCTGAAGCAAGGGGAGTATTATAAAGGGCTTCACGGCAATGTGGCTTTAACCATAATACATTGTAAACCATTTGAACATTCTCTGTATATTTGTACTTTATTTGAGGCATGCATTTCTTTTCTTTTCTTTCCTTTCCTTTTCTTTTCTTTTCCTTTTTGTGGAGCCTGGGTTCAAACTCACGACCTTGCACTTGCCAGGCAGGCACCTGTGCCATGGAGCTGTCTTCCCAGCCCCCCCCACTTTGTGGCCAGCCTGGACCCTGGGGTTCCCGGACTGGCACGTCATGTGGTACTGGGGATCAAATCTGGTTCCTTACGCTTGTCAAGCAGGCACTTAGGCCATGGAGCTATCTCCCCACCCCCTGAGGTGTGCATTTTCTGTGTGACCACCCAACCTGGGCATAACATTTCACGTGTTACAATCATGCACTCATTCCTTGTACGGGAACTGAATCCAGGGGCTGATGCTTGGCTTCCAGTTCTAGTTTCTTTGTCTTTTCTTACAATGTTGAGATTTATTTATTTTTAAGCTAATGGACAAAGTGAAGGTATTTTTAACTTAAAAAATGTGTGAGACAGTTGTCTAATTAACAAAGGCATTATGCCGTATAGTTACTAGGGATCCCTGGAGTGGCTCCAGTCTCCTACCAGGTGCTACCACACTGCACAGAGCGAAGGAAGAGCAAAGGCGCTGTGGCAGAGCAGTGGGGCTCTGGGGCAGCTGGGCGTTCACAGGAATGAGAACCATGAGGCAGCTAGAGCCGTGGGACCTATTGATTATGGAAATCAGTGAGAGGCTTATGAGATGTCTCAGAGGGTGCTGGCAGCCTCGTACTAACGAAGGTCTTTATATTGATGAGGGCAGTGGGGACAGATGGTAGGGGACTGGGGAGGATGTTGCCGCATTGCAGTCTTGACTCAAAGGCCTGACAAGGGTGGCTTCCAACACGCCCTCGATTCCAGTTTATAGTCTGTGGTCCCAATGCATAGTACTGTTTTGGAGTGAGAATGGCTAACATCCATTTTCTTAGCATTTTTTAAGGATGAAATACATTGTAGCCAGCTCTGATTACTGTTCTATAGAACATGCCATTTTCTGTCTATCTGTAACTGTGTGTCCCTTGGCAAGTATCTTCCCAGTTCTGCCCCGTCTTTGACTCTGCGGAAGCTTCTAACCACTATTCTCTGTTGGAATGAGATCAGCTTTTTCAAAAAAAAAATGTATTTATTTGTTTGATAAGGTGTCTCAATACGCAGCTCGGACTTATAGTGATCCTCCTGTCTCAGCCTCCCCAGCACTGGGATTACAGACATGTGTACCAGGCCCAATTTTGGTGGCGCGCATGGCATGCCTGGGGTGGCATGGCATGCAGTACTTGGGACTGAACCCATTGTGTTTGCCAGGCAGGCACTTAGGCTGCTGAGCTCAAGTGCTTAAGATTTCACATGAATGAGACTGCACAGATTTGTCTTTCTATGCCTGGTTTGTCTCATTTAACACAATGTGGCAAAGCACAGGGGCTTTCTCTAATGGCTAAATGACAGCCATCATGTACAGGAGCCACTTGTCTTTATGCCATCACCCACAAATGGTCATGCCACTTGATTCTGTACCTTAGCTCTTGTGAACAGTAGGGCAATCAACCAATATAAGAGTGCCGATCTCTCTGCAGTACAGGACAGCTGGACCTAAAGTTCTGGTTTGTTTTGTTTTAATGAAAGAAATGAGGCTACACATAGCAAACACTGGATTTTTTCTCTTTTGAGCGAATACATTGAGCCCCAAGTGGGACAGTCTCACTCCTGGCTCCTCTAAGGACTGGTGCGAACATTTTACAGATGAGGGTCCAAACCGCCTCCCCAACCCCACTTATTTATCACTGAGTGACAACACTGCCTTTAAACCTGACTCTGCTGTGCTCAGCAGCTGAGGTGGCTCTGGGTAACTTGGCTCATGTGCTCCCTGCAGCTCATGTACCATGGGTTTGTTCCTACTCCCCTAGGACAATGTCCTTTCATCACATTGTACCGAGTAGGTGAGTGGAGGCCCTCTGGTACCTACATGCAGGCTGTGTGGAGCTGGTAGCAGCCCTTGGTGCCTGTGTGAAGCCAGGTCCCCGGCGCTTAGCATAGAAAAGTGGTCACTGGACAGTGGTGGATGGGGTCCAACAGGTGACATAAAACCAAGAGGTAGGGAGCTGTGACTTTGCATTTGTGCCTCATGAATTAGTGAGACTTTGTGAGCTCAGAGAGACTCAACCTAGACTTCCTGCAGGGCAGCAGCAGGATAAGCAGGGATCTTTGGTGCTGCCTTTATGGGTCCCTTTCTTCATGGAAAGATAATTTTATTTATAACTGTATGGACGCAAATATATTCATGTTCAAGGTTAAGCCATCTTCTTTAACTTAGACATTGTTTTTTCCTTCTGTTCTACGTATATGGCCAGGCCTTCACCGCTGTAGCAGCTGCTTCAGGGCTAGGTCATTCGTGCAGGAGGGAACTTGAAGAAAAGTCACCATCATGGCAGGGACAGTCATGCAGGACCTCAAGGCCACAGTGCAACGGAAAGGACCCTGGTGTGTGCTTTCCTTGGTGGGCTGGGATGAGATGCATCTGAGGGCTACGATGTGCCATGGTCCTGTGTGCAGCAGGTACTGCAGGTGAGGCGGACGAGGAGAGCATGCGCTTGTCCCAAGTAGCAGAGACGTGGTGAGGGGTAGTCAGATTCTGAAGGTATTCATGGTAAAGGCAAGGAGGGCCTGGGGATGGATTGGATGCTGAAGAGTTTGGACACGACTGAGGGGGCACGGCCCAGCTGCCTTTCACTCTGTGCACCTGCGGGGAGGGGTACGGGTTGAGTCCATAGTCCTCACACTGAGCTACCTCCTCAGCCTTTTGTATTTCTTTCAAGACAGGATTTCACTAACATTCTCTCCTGCCTCAGCCTCTCGGAGTGCTGGGATCATAGGTATGGGACATCATACCTGGCTTTGGACATGTGAAGTTTTAGGTGTTTGGTAGGCATCCACGAGGCGCTGGACATCTAGCACTCAGAAAGTAGTTCAGGCTTGAGGTAGAAGTGGGCGTCTCCATGTGTGATGTGGTAAGCCAGAGGAGGAGTCCATGCTTGAGAAGAAACATCGCGCAGACTCCAGAGAAAAGCCCCATGGCTGCATCGCAGGGTTGGGAACGGGAGGCGGACTTTCTGTAGGAGACACGCTCAGGCCTGGGGGAGCAGTCGCTTTCAACTTGGGCCATCTCTGCCTGCTTAACGGCACATGAAATTCTGGTTCACCCACAAACTTCCTGCCTGCCTGCGGAGGAAGCCAAACACCCACGGTCAGAAACGGAATGGAAAATGAACCGAAGGCCCATTCCCTCGCTCCTCCACCTAACTGAGAAAGAAATGGAAAGAATCTTGTATGGTTCAGTGAAGTCACAAACGGGCCAAGGAGGGTAAAATGAGCCCGCAAACCATGGGAGGCCCGTCCTGGTGGCCATGTTTTCTCTGGAGACCTCTCTTCTGTTGCATTGGAGAAGGCGCAACTCCATGAGCCGGGCTGAAGCCCCTGAGGGGACAGAGGGCTGGGTGGGAGGCGGCGCGCACGGTAGCGGTGGGAAGGACTTCGATGTTGAAGTGGTGGGCGTGTCACGCTTGGAAAGGGGAGAGGATGTCTCAGGCTTCAGGGAAGAAAGTAAGTCAAGCAGAAGCAAAGAGACCCAGCGCTATACCCTGAATGTCTGTGTCTAGCCCCTGATGTTTGTGTTTGAAAGCTCTGATCCTACGCCACGGTATTTGAAGGCAAGGTCGCCAGATCTTGTCCTAGGATGAGGTCCCCGTGAGAAGAGGCCCAGAAGTTGAATCCAGATAAGTGCTGAGCCCGCAGCACCTGGACTTTGGGCTTTGTGGCTCCCTGAACCAAAAAGGGTAAATGTTGTTTAACAGTTCTTATTGGTGACATTTTGTTATTTCAGCCCATGTTAAGGCATCTGCTTTCCTCCAAATAAAGCCTGAAACAACAAACAAAACTTACGTGGAAATATCATTGTGGATTTAGTGAGACACTGGCCACTACCAAGAACTGGACCCGCAACCTTATCTGTCATTACAGATCTCAGGAGATTTTACCAGACCATCAAGAGTGTGTTGGACCATACTTTTACGCTGGGATACAGCTTTAAATAAATAAGCGATAAGAATGAGGCACAGGACAGGGAAATATACTGTCATTATTAGAGAAGGGACTGGACTGGCTGTCGGATGAGGTCGAACATTTAGAAGTAAAGTATTTTTAAAGCTACCTGTCTCTGAGACAACATTATGGCACTAGATAAATAAGCATTACATTCTGTTCAGTGACTTATGATGATAAAAAATAAAAGACATAAATGAGTTTGTGTCTTTCAAAAATTACTTATCAGTACGAAATGATATCACGTTACAAAATTTTGAAAAACAAAGAGAAAAAAATCATCCCATATCAAACCGCCCCACACGACCACTATTGTAATCTCTTTCCAATCGTCTTTCCCTAGACAAACTAAGAAGTCTGTCTAATTATAATAATAAAATAAATGTGCTTCCTCCAAAGATCATGAAACTATAACTTTGAAAATGCGAATGAGTTCCTGCCCGAGCTGGAAATTCTGCCCCGCAGGATCCTGCCTGCGGAGGGTAGCCACTCTCCCGCGCCAAACTCTTGTCTGCCCATGGCGAGAACACGGAAGCCCTGCTGCTCAGCAAGCTGTTCGGCACCAAGCTCCCTCCCGCCTGGGGCGCCCCAGGCCCACTCTAGCAAAGCTTTCACAGCCTTCAGGGGACCCTCTCTGTGTTGCGCAGTAGCTGGGTGGCGCCTGTCCTGGTGGCCCTTGTGGGCCTGGTCTGTTTGTAGGTGGGGGGCTCAGGTTTTATTTTATTTTATTTTATTTTTGTCTTTTTGAGACAGGGTCTCACTATGCTGTTCAGCCTGGCCTTGAGCTCACTTTTGTAGCCCAGGCTGGTCCCAAACTCACACGGATCCTTCTGTCTCAGCCTCTCAAGTGCTGGGATTACAGGCATGTGCTGCCATGCCCAGCTAGGGGGCTCAGTTCTATCCAATTAAGTATAAGAAGAAAAACGGAAGCAGTTCATTATCAAGAAAAGAATGATGAGGCAGACAGGCCTCTTCTCCACCAGATGCCCATGCCTGCAGGACTGAACCCTAAAACTCAAACCCTAAAAGCCACAGTGAGACCAGGAAAAGAGCTTTAGAGGAGAGCAGATACGCCAGGTTGGCAGGAGGGAAGGGTGGGACAGCATGTCCTTGATATTTATACTTTACTTAAGACCCTACTTAGTCATTTTACTTAAGTTAAGAAGTCAGGAGATAGCTCAGCAGTCTAAGCCTTTGCCTGGAAAGCACAAGGACCTGAGTTTGATCCCTGGTACTGCACGTCATGCCAGCCTCACAACCCTGGGTGCCCCATGCCAGCCTTCAAACCAGGTATGGTGGCGCAGTCCTGTAATCCCAGTGCTAGGGAGGCTGAGATAGGAGCATAATTATGAATCTGAGCTGTGTAGCAAGACCCTGTATCAAATGAAAAAAATATTTATACAACTTAAAAAAATAAAATCCATGGTGGTACACACCTATAATCCTAGCCCTGGAGAGGTGGAGGCAGGAGCACTTCTGCCTCAAGTACCTGGGCTACATAATGAGTTTAAGGCTGGTCTGAACCACATAGTAAGACCCCATCTCAAAACTTAATTAATTAATTAATTAATTAATATGTCTGGATTTCCTGCTTCTCGAAGCCAACGGCATCCTCACTAAGCTGGGGCCACCGCACTATATCTTGATTCTCTTGTCGGTCATCCATGGCTGTGTGGGCTGCACAGAGAAGGGCCCTGTGTGTGGTCACTGTGTCCCTTGAGGTTCAAGGACTCATGGATGGAGATCCCTGCCCATGCTCCTCCATTGTCCGTTCTTTTTTTCCATTCCCTGAATTGCAGCTTCAAGTGTCAGAAATTTCCTATCTGATATCAAATTCCATCAACGTGTCCTCAAGTTGGCCAGTCAATGTTTGTTGCCCCCAGCCATGAGCTAGATGCTGGGGTTATCTCCAGAGTCTGCTGGGAAGAGATAGGCGTCCCCCCCTCAAGCTTGTGCTCACTATGTGATGGTCTCTGAAGTAATGACCACCTTTGTGATCATGCTGGCAGGCTACACAGCAGAAATAGTGCTTTGAGTTTTGGGTTGTGATTCTTTCCTGGCTTGGTTTTGTCTTGAGCTGCTCTTCCACATCAGGCCCAAGTCCCAGCTCACTGCACCAAAATAAGGCCAACAACGTGTGCCATACGGTGTCCTGTGTATCCAGTGTGTTTTGAGTACAGTGATCCAGTAAGTCACACGAGCTCTTCAACATTCTATTATAAAATTTCTCAGAACATTTTGTCTGACTGTAAGCTGGCGTGAATGTTCTGAGATCATTGAAGCTCAGCTGGGCTGAGCCAGGATGCCTCATGGATTGCATAGATGCAGTGCTCTTGAGGGTGATGATGGGAAATCTGGAATCTCAGCTACTTGGGAGGATGCAGCAGGAAGATATCAAAATGAAAGCCAGCCTAGATGATTTAGTGAGACTCTGAAGCAAAAATAAAATTTTGCAAAAAGGAGTGGGGATATAGTTGGAATCCATGACGTTTTCAACTGCAGTGAGTTTCTGAAAGTGTGGCCTCAATGTCAGTCAAGGAACATCTGCAGTGCGCCCATGTGGCATAGCTGTGGCACGAGTTAAATATGCCAGGGACCAGCAGCTGAGATCTGACACACTGCCCAAGGGGCAGGAAAAATTGTAGCTAAAGGAAACAATATATGCTATGATGTCTCTTAGCATAGAAATAATATTTTTTCATTAGTGTTCATTGTATTGAATACTGGGTTATATTTTTATATTTTATAATATGTACTTTAAAATGAAAAAAAA